>JAUOBV010000007.1:10781628-10793926 GCA_032360425.1 Rubia occidens
CACTTGCTTTCTATTCTGTAATTTCACACCTACTCACTGTTCCTCATTCGCTGAAGTAAAAAAACTTACCAGTGTGAAATTGAAATAGCAACAGTATTGTACCGACTTAGCTAGGGAAGGTCAAAGTTGGATAAACATATGCAATGAATTATCTCCTGTTTATTTGGTTTTATATATCAGAGATCCTCTCGTATATATATAAATTTAAAAGCTAATGCGTCATTTTGGTTTCTGATATGCTGCACATAGATGAGTTGGTCCCTCGGAAATAACTAATTAGGTATATAGAGACAATACGAGGTGTTTATTTGTGAGCTGTGTTTCAAGTAGGGAAGAATTTTTTGAGCCTGATGAGCTTTACTCTCTCTCTCTCTCTCCAATGATAACGTGGTAGTTTGACTGTTTTCTTTTAGTTGAATAAGTTGCTAAGAGTGTGGTATATCAATTGGAAGTTATTTGGCATAGATGCAGGGATTTACTTGTGGATTTGTGATTTGAGGAATTCAACATTAATGTCGCCTATTTTGTCTTAGGTTGAAATCTTATGACAGCTTCCTTTGTATTCGTTATTATAGTCAGACCTGAAACTGATAAAATTGATTTATAATGTAGAGCAAACATGAAAGTGGACACAGATAATGAGTAATCATGCTGCATTATCAGTTTATTTTTAGAAAGGAGATAGTTAAATTATTGGATAGAAATGATCAACTAGCTAAGAAAATCACTAATTATATTTCTCTAAAAATAATGTTTGGGTTATCACTTCTAGTAATTTTATTCACATTTCTGTAAATGTGGTTGGGGGTGTTCAAGAAGTTTGAACCAAACATTTGGATGCTGGCCTCCCTTGTATTTTAGTTCCCCCCTATTTCTAATGTCAAAGAGGAGAATCAACACTTCCTCGAGAAAAGAACAAAAAAGGTAAGATCATAACCGACTTGTGAAGATTTGGTTGGTGGGGGTAGAAAAATCAATACTACAACCTCATAATATTACACATATACTTTACTTTGTCAGTAGAATCCTCGAAGAGTCTACATTTGCAGCATTTGGATATTTTCTGTTGTCCATTGGGATTGTTAGATGTCACGATTAATGCATTACAGTTTCATTTACTTACTAATATCCATTATATCTCTTTCTAGTTGAATTTTAAATTTTGCCATATAGTTGTCTAGATTTATACTCATGGTATTTTTGCTGCTCTTTGGCAGAGGGAGGAATTGTCACCAGAACTGGAAACTGGAGCTATAAAAGCTATTCAAGATCTCTATGATGTTGTGCAGCATGACGTCTTAAGCGTTAACATGAGGTTTGTTACATGCTTGGAGTCATTGTTTTCTAGTCCGTGCCTAATATTTTACTTGTATTATATTTTCAGTGGTAACTATGAGGCATGGAATGATCTATTAATAGCAAGGAATCAGGGTCGTCTCTTTCAGAAGCTGAAGTGGCCCCGCGATGCTGAGTTGGTAAGTATTCAGTTATAATATTCATTTCTCATCACCCAAGTTGCATTTTCCCTCAGATACTACTTATGATTAACGGGACTGAAATCCCTCTCTCAGCATTTGTTTGGTTATGTGAATTATTAAAGGGTGGATTGAAGCTTTCACGTTTGACCTTATATGTCTTGATTCTTTGCAGAAAGTGCAAATTCGAAGGTTGCATTCCCTTTTAACTATCAAAGATTCTGCCGCAAACATCCCAAAAAACCTTGAAGCAAGACGCAGATTGGAGTTCTTCACAAATTCTCTTTTTATGGAAATGCCAACTGCTAAGCCTGTGCGTGAAATGTTATCTTTCAGGTAATGTCAAGGGATAGTTTTGTTGCATTGGTTGATATGAAGTTTAAGGTGCTGATGGAATCTTGTGTCATGTTACATGCAGTGTGTTCACACCATACTATTCTGAGACTGTGCTTTACAGTATGTCTGATCTTCGTAAGAGGAATGAAGACGGGATTTCAACTTTGTTTTACCTTCAGAAGATATATCCTGGTACTTTCTAGTTTTAGCAGCTTAGTTGCTTGTGGTATGCATGCTGTAGTTCTGTGAGTTGTTGAAGGGGTGTTTGTCGCAACAGTTAGAGTTACTGCTATGTGATTGTGGGGGGTCACAGGCTTCAGGTGTGGAAGCAGCCTCTTGCAAATTTATTTGCAAGGTAAGGTGGTCAGGCCCATGCTTGCCTATTCCATGGAATCCCACACATAGTGGAAGCTCTTGTTGCACCAGGTAGCCTTTCTATTGGTCCAATGAATATTGGTTCTCGGAAAGCACTAGTCTGGAATAAGAACCAATTTTGTTGGTGTAATAGTGTCTAATAGATAATTTAATGGAGATGTGTTTGCATAAATGACCAGATGAGGGGCTGACCTGTTGTTTTAGCATAGGTAGGAGAACATAATGGAAGAGAAGCATAAAACAGTTGTACTTTGATGGACAACTGCATCTTTGCATGGGTTCTATTTGTGTACATTTTCCTTATAGATCATGAAGTAATGAAGTTTTGAATTTGTAGTACACAATTTTCAGCGGCTGGCTGTAAAGTTTTACTGGGTCGCGTTTTTGAAGCCAAATATATTGTTTTGGTTTCCCTTTGTTTCTCCATGAATTTTGGATGTCATTTATTTCATAATTCATTCAAACATCTTCCTTGACATACTCTTTTGTATTTGATGAACTCCTTTTATCTTAAGTTTACTTAATATTTTTGTTTTTAGTTTTTTTTTCTGAGGATAGAAATCTTGTAATTTTGTCGACTATAAATTCTGAACTCCTTAATGCAGATGAATGGAAGAACTTTTTAGCTCGGATTGGCCGCGATGAGAATTTATCTGAGACGGATCTTATTGATAATCCAAATGACATCCTCGAACTTCGATTTTGGGCTTCTTACCGAGGACAGACGTTGGCCAGAACTGGTACTTCATCCGTGAAATATTTGGAGCATTTATCATTCTTTTTCATCTTAATTTTTTGGCCCTGTGCACCTAAAACAGTAATGAAAATAATTCTTGCTTTTGGGGCAGAGGGAGTATATCTATTCTTGGTAGACTTTGGACATCCATGTCTTTGATTTTGAGACTGACGCTACATATTGATGGAGCTCTATTGAATGAGAAGATAATTAATTGATTATATCTCTTCATTAAATACACTGGTTACTTTCTTCCTGTGACTGTATCTTAGTTTGCCAGAAAATTTTATAATTTGTGGAGGAACTTGTATGTGTTCAATCCAACTGTTTATCGCTTTCATAAACGTGGACCACAACATGATCCATGTTCTTTAAGAGATGCTAAGGTTGAAAGTGTACTTATCCTAGGATAAATATAAGTTTGGAAGCCAATCTCTTCTTTTCGGATAAAGTGGTTTGTACAGAATGAGGTGGCGGCCAAACACCTCCAAATATGAGTTTGAAATGAGGTGAAATATTAGAATAGCGATGCATTAATTTAGAGCATGTAGCAAATGTCACAGCGTAGAAAAAAAAATTATGTCAATTTGAGAGTTATTGGAAACAGTTGAAGATTATATTTGGAGTTTCAAAGCAAATAATATTCTATCAACTGCATAAATTGTAGAAGGAGTGAAGAATGTGATCGGTTTCAATAGTTCCTGTCAGTCAACTTTCATTGATAAGAAAAAGTCTGCATATCAAAAGCTCATGGGCAGTTTAGATATTCATGAATAAAGCAGTTACCCAGTCGGCACAGGTTTTCAGTATTCATAGTTTTCCAAAAATGTGACCTTGTCAGTTCTTTTTTCTATTTGCCTACTGCGCATGCATTGTCTACATTTCTGGTAATGATTACTCTTCACCAATTGTGCACCAGATGTTAGCATAATATTGTTGGTAATGCATGCCTTTTATGTTCTAATGTGGTGTAATCCATACTTGCTGCAATAATATGTTCAATTGCAGTACGGGGGATGATGTACTACAGAAAGGCTTTGATGCTTCAAGCTTATTTGGAGCGGATGAATGTTGGAGGTTAGCGAATCTGAGAATGAATGATTGAGATATTTTTAAATTTTTCTAGAGTTTCATTCTGCTGTGTATGTTTAGATACGGACAATGCGATGCCCCAGAATGAAGTGACAGATGTTGAAGGTTTTGAATTATCTCCTGAGGCTAGAGCTCAGGCTGATCTGAAATTCACATATGTTGTTACATGCCAAATATATGGGAAGCAGAAAGAAGGTCGAAAGCCTGAGGCTGCTGATATTGCCCTCTTAATGCAAAGGTATTTGAATGTATATCTACAGCTCATGATGCATCAATTATGAAATTCAGGGTTTTGTTACTCTTCAGAAATTGACCATGGAATTGCAACCTTCGTTAGTTTCCTACATCATACCTGATGTAGGACAGACTATATAATCTGGAGAAAGAAGAGAAAATAAGAGCAAATATTGAAGAAAAAAATCAAAAAAAGATAAATGAAATTTATTTAAAGAGGATAAAATAATTTTTTGTCAACAGAATTGATGTCTTTGTTGAACAGTTTCTGTATTTTCTTCCTCACAACCCCTTTTCCCAAAAAGAGAACCTCATTTATTCTCAAATTTCTTTAATCACAGAAATGAAGCTCTTCGGGTTGCTTTTATTGATGAGGTTGAGACTCTGAAGGATGGTAAAGTGCATACAGGATACTACTCGAAACTTGTGAAGGCTGATGTTAATGGAAAAGATAAGGTTAGCCTTTTATTATATACTGCTTATTTGTTGGATGTTTTTGTTCTTTTGTGAATTTTCCTGTCTGAATGAAAGAAAACATGAGTATGTTATTGGATGCTAAAAATAATGGAAAAAACTACTAAATGCTTTATCAGCAAGTGAATCCTGTAGTGTTTTTAAAAAATGAAAATAAATTCTGCAGTTAATTAACTGTTGGATTCCCTTTATCAGCTGGTATCTGGTTTTAAAGGAACTTCTTTTGTTATTGCTACAGAGTTTGTTCTTTGGAGGGTATTTTAGTTTCCAATGTGTGTTTTCTTCTATCATAAATGCAGGAAATATATTCAATAAGACTGCCTGGGAATCCAAAGCTTGGTGAAGGGAAGCCAGAAAATCAAAATCATGCTATTGTATTTACACGTGGAAATGCTATGCAGACAATTGATATGAATCAGGTAAATAATTTCCTCTGGAGAATATTATTCACCACCAATCCTGCACATTAACCTGTTCTATCTACTTACAAGCACAAGTTACCTATTAGCCTGTTTCTATCTGCATATGACCTTGTGAATACAGCTGTATGAACTATATTTTCTTTCATCGAGGGTAGTGACAGCTTCTTGGTTTTTTTTTTGTGTTTTCTGGATTTATCAATTTGAATCAACGAAATCAAATGCCATGAGAGTTGGGATAAACATATCTAATCTGTATGTAATTTTTTTAGATTAGGACATTGTAATCGGTTGTGGAAGGTTGTTATGACGAGCCTCAGGTTTTTTCCTTTTGATTGGTTGTCCTTTGTAAGTATAAATTCTCTTTAACTTGGGTGACCTATTATAGAAATCGGTTGGGTAGCATCCATGCTTATTATTTTTTTCCTTATTTTGAGGATCTCGGAGGTGTTACCACCCTTCCATTATCTCTCATACATGTCTACTTAGTTAGCTATTATCGACAGGACAATTATTTTGAGGAAGCTTTGAAAATGAGAAATCTTCTGGAAGAATTTCATCGTGACCATGGGATTCGTCCTCCAACTATTCTTGGGGTGAGGGAGCATGTCTTCACTGGAAGGTAGTCATTGTTCTGTATTTGGCGTCTGTATTATTTTCCAATTTGGATAAGAGCCTGATAATTCAGTCTGATGGTGCAGTGTTTCATCCTTGGCATCATTCATGTCTAATCAAGAAACAAGCTTTGTAACACTTGGCCAGCGTGTTCTCGCGAAGCCATTGAAGTATGATTTGTTTCTTCTGGACATTATTTGAATCTTGAACAATGGCTTATAAACTAATTAAAATTGTAAGTCAGCTGAAATTTTTATTTATTTTTTTAGGGTTCGTATGCATTATGGTCATCCTGATGTTTTCGACAGAGTTTTTCATATAACTCGAGGTGGCATAAGCAAAGCATCTCGTGTTATTAATATCAGTGAAGATATTTATGCAGGTATTATTGCTATTTTGCTAAGTTGCTGCTAGAGAAATTAGCTTTTGCCATATGTTTCCTTTTTGTCGCATAACAAGTTTCTTTACTGTAAGGAAGTCATATTGGATTATCAGCCTACGGCCTTCCTTTAGATGCATTTGGCTATTAAATATTTTATATAGGAGCTGCAATAGAAGCTACTTCAGCAAACAGTATAGAGATGTAAATTCTCTCCTGATGGATTAGTCTCCTTAAAATGTGTAGTCAAGTATATTTGAACTGTCCTGGACTGACAAATTATTGTCTCTCACTAGCTGGTAGTTGTTAATTCTGCTTAAGTTTTAAATCTTTGTTTTTATTTGTCAACATCTGACTATATTATATTCACACTGCCCCTAGGGGTAGCAAGGATAATGATAGAGCAAAACAGCATTATTTGTCATCTATCTGCTGTTTTTTAATGTTTGTGAATAATGCAGGATTCAATTCAACCTTGCGTCAAGGAAATATTACACACCATGAATATATACAGGTAAATCTTGTGCTTGTTTATGCATTCTGTGAGGGATACAATGTCACATTAACTTGATGTTGTAAATTAGGTTGGGAAAGGAAGAGATGTTGGGCTCAATCAGATTGCTGTATTTGAAGGCAAGGTTGCTGGTGGTAATGGTGAACAAGTACTTAGTAGGGATGTTTACAGACTTGGTCAACTCTTTGATTTCTTCAGAATGCTTTCATTCTTTTTCACAACTGTGGGGTTCTATTTCTGTACCATGGTAAGCTATTCTGAAAAGGGCCTTATGTCTATAACGAAATTCTCTAAACACAGATACATGGTTCAGTTATATTTCTAGTCTTTATCTATTGTTTGTTCGAGATGAAGCTTTATCTTATCTCTTTGTCAATTTATCTTGCAGCTGACAGTACTGACCGTGTACTTCTTTCTCTATGGGAGAGCATACTTGGTAAGTTACCCACGATCTAATATTGAGTATGATTAACATAGGGATAATTTTATAGCATCAAGCTAGTCTGCTGTCAGATTCTTTTCAAAAGTACAAGTTGTTTTCTGGGTGAAAGCATCTTTTCTGTATAAGGCATGGTATATGTCGGGTTGTTGGTAATTTTTGGAAAGATTTGTGATTTTTTTTCCTTCCATTTTGTGGACTCTTATGGTATATTGGAAACATTTTTTTCCAGGCTTTATCTGGAGTTGGGGAAACTATTCAAGTGAGAGCAAGGATACTTGACAATGCTTCCTTGAGTGCTGCTTTTAATGCACAGTTTTTGTTTCAAATTGGTATCTTTACTGCAGTGCCAATGGTTTTAGGCTTTATCTTGGAGCAGGGTTTCCTAAGGGTACGATTATTAAGCTTTTGCGTGATGGTTTTTATTGCTCTCTTCTTTTCTTTTTCTTTCATGATTTGATCCGCTCAAAGTCAAAATTGTTCTAGTGGATCAGAGTGAGTAATTATTTGTCTGATCTTCTTTCCAACGTCATTATGTATATTCAATTTAAAGGCAGTGGTAGCTTAGCTTCATTCGACACTCCCGGCAGTTATATTTCAAAATAGGTTTTACATTGTGGTTTAAAAGAAAATGCAAGGTTTACCATTTTGTGAGTAAATCTGAAGATTCTGATCTGTATTCATCCAGATATATGCTAGTTTTCATATCTAAAATGTTTGTATGAAGGAAAAATTGTTAGATTGAGATAAATATGAAATATATGGGCTTCATAGTAGCCTTTTGTTTCTTGCATCCTGGAATGCGGGTGGAGAGTTTACCTATTAGCCCATTTGTTTGACATTATCCTTGATATCAATCATGTTTTTACGCTATCCGATGTATTTGGTACTGTACCTAGTAATGCATGGATCACTATGATGTCATCTGTTACCTCTTTGCCACTTGGGCAGTTGAACATTTGGAGCAATATAAAGTGAACCTGTGTAACTTTTAAAATTGATCACTAAAGCTTTAAAGTGGAAGCTAAGAACCCTACAGAGGTATTATTCTCTTAAGAAAAGATTTTTCTTTTTTTAGCTGTTACTACTAAGTACTCATTATAATTCTTGTAAACTCTCTCTCTCTCTCTCTCTCTCTCAATGTGCGGATGTCGCTTAGTTTATTTTCCAAACTCCACTTTGATTTTATCAGCTGTTCACCTTTGCATAAATAATCGGTGCAAAGCATGAAGATAGTTTCTTGTGTTAATTGGCAGACTTGTTCTTAAATGCATGTAATGCTGAAGTACTAGGTTTTCTTGCTTTTAGTGCATTCCAGTTTAATATGATTCATCTTTTTAAAGTTCAGGAAATATTCCTTTTGTGATTCCAAGAGTCCATGCCTTCTATACGTGTATTTTGTGAACAGGCTAAGTTATTGGTTCTTATCTTTCCTTTTTTTTATTCAGGCCCTTGTAAATTTCATCACTATGCAATTTCAACTTTGTACTGTCTTCTTTACATTCTCTTTGGGTACGAGAACACATTACTTTGGTCGAACTATTCTCCATGGTGGTGCTCGGGTATGTGCCTTTAAACTCTGTTTCTTCGGCCAATACCTATTATTGTAAGATTTTCTGTGAACTGATGCATCTCTGTTTTTCCCCCAACAGTATCAAGCAACCGGAAGGGGGTTTGTGGTGAAACATATCAAGTTCTCAGAAAATTACAGGCTTTACTCCCGCAGTCATTTTGTCAAAGGGTCTCTTTCTCTCTCATATCTCTTCACTCCTCCCCTAGTTTATGTGATTTATTCTGTTTGTCTTTATCACTAACCAAGTATTCCTTGTCTTCATTCATAATATATCAGAATGGAAGTGGTGCTTTTGTTGGTGGTTTATCTTGCTTATGGCTATAATGAAGGGGGCGGTATAGGATATATTCTTCTTACTGTCAGCAGCTGGTTCATGGCTATTTCATGGCTGTTTGCTCCTTACTTATTTAATCCATCTGGATTCGAGTGGCAGAAGTAAGTAGTTCTCAGTCTCTGTGATTAAAATTTTATTGCATGTGAATGGTCCTAAACTTCACTTTTGTCTCTAGGACTGTTGAGGATTTCCGAGATTGGACAAATTGGCTTCTATATCGAGGAGGGATAGGAGTCAAAGGTGAAGAAAGTTGGGAAGCTTGGTGGGATGAAGAGCTGGTATGAAATATTCTTTCAATTTCTGCTGTCACAGAAAATCTTGTGATATATTTTTTTTAATTTTTATCCAATTTTATTAAATTGTGATTTCTGCTTCTGTCAGGCTCATATCCGGACTCTGAGGGGCAGAATACTCGAAACTGTTCTTAGTTTAAGGTTCTTCATATTCCAGTATGGTATCGTATACAAGTTAGGTGTACAAGGAACCGACACATCGTTGACTGTAAGTTGGGATGAACTTGTTTTCCTGTGCATTTTCACTTTGGTTTTAATGTGTCGTGAGTACTATTACTTGAGCAAATTTTAGGTCTACTAGGGATAGTCAAGACCATATCCGGCATACTTGTATTTTTTTTTTATCATACAGCTACCTTGAGTGGTTGATCTAAAGCCCGGTCACATCAATTATTTTGGTGGGATTATGGGTAGTGTGTTCTGCACTGGGGAAATAGTGGCACACATGGTAGTGATTCCCAAGTGAGAAAAGAAGCTATGGATTAACCTTACCTATATTTTGATGCATTGCATTACTGTTATAGCTAGATGGGAAAATTTAATGCGTGGTTTTTCTTATACTGAACGACGTGATTATGTATTATAGTTTGTGCTATTTCTCTATTTGATGTAATTAAGTGATGATGTACTCAAATAAAGCCTCAAACTTATGTTGTGCTGCATTTTTATGCTTATGTGCCTACTTGTGTTGAGCGCAACCCATTGAGGATATGGATGGTCAAAAACTGCCACAGCTAGCATGTCTAAAATTTTCAAGTCATATAAATGAGGAACAGAAATTAGTTGGAATTCTGGACTATCGTTCTCTTTGGATCCATTTGATTTTTAGTGCCTCTTTCTTTTATGTGCAGTCATTCCTTTGATATATTCTTCTTTTTTCTGTATGCGCATCAGCTTTTTCTAATTCCGAATTGTATTGGTGTAGGTGTATGGATTTTCATGGATTGTGTTTGCAGTACTGATACTTCTTTTCAAGGTTTGTTCACTTTACACGATTTGAGTACTATTGAACTTGATGAGAAAGTTATGCTCAGAACTCTCACTGTTGATGACGTTAATTTCCTTGATTATGTAGGTTTTCACCTTCAGTCAGAAGATATCTGTGAATTTTCAGCTGCTGTTGCGATTTATCCAAGGTGTTTCCTTTTGGGCTGCTCTGGCTGGTATTGCTGTTGCTGTTGCTGTTGCACTTACACCCCTGGTTGTGTCGGATATATTTGCTTGCATCTTAGCTTTTCTACCCACTGGGTGGGGTATTCTCTGTGTAAGTATCTTATATTCATATAGTATCCACATAGCAATCAAATTATCCAAGTAATATCTTACTCTATTCATCTTTATTGCTTTGTGCTTTAGTAGTAAATTTATGGATCATTTTCAGGAGACTTGAGGAACCTGAAATGAATATACTTGATTTGAAATGGCCTAGCAACTCAACCATATTAACACGGCTATACTTATGAATAGTTTGAGCTGGGCTTGGTGATTGGTGATGTGTGTAGGAAACATCATGGATGGGTGAACATGAGGAAGTTTGTAAAGCATGATTCTGGTGTCAAGTGTGTGATAAATTTCAAAATATTACTTTTTTTCCTTGGGGGCACCCTTTTGCTTCATTCTGTGATAAAGAGTTTTTTAACTGAGAAGAGACTGAAAGGTTCAGTGTCTTTTCCCTTGATTTGACAATCATTTCTTCCTTTTTTTATAAGATGTGGGAAAATATGCTCCTAATGACAGCATGTTCTATTTTACCATCTTGTTTTCAGTTTATTTATTTATCTTGTGTTCAAGAACCTACAACTGAGTATGCATAATTTGAACTGAAATGAGTCCTCTTTGTGTTCAATATGATTAGTTTTTGCCAACTCTACTTTGGTATCGTGTTTTCAGATTGCTTCAGCTTGGAAGCCTGTGGTGAAGAAGATGGGGTTGTGGAAGTCGGTCCGATCAATAGGCCGGTTATACGATGCTGGAATGGGAATGCTTATTTTCATCCCAATTGCGCTCTTCTCATGGTTCCCATTCATTTCAACATTCCAAACTCGCCTCATGTTCAACCAAGCTTTCAGCAGAGGTCTAGAGATATCCCTAATTCTTGCGGGAAACAATCCAAATTCAGGACTGTGATACTTACCAGCTTTGTTCTTGTATTTGTACATATTGGAGGTTCTTTGTGGTTCCTCCCACTTTTGTGTAGGTCATTTTACCTACCTCAGACATTAATTTAATTTCTTGTAAATTTTAGTTAGAATTTGACTGGTTGTCGGAATTCGTATCTATTCTTCAGGGATAGCAGCCTTGAATGTCCTGATTTTGATCCTATAACTTTTGAGTGATTGATATCTTGATAGCAGCCGTGAGTACCTATATTTCTACAGAAAAAATCGTTTGTTTACTTTTTGGTCCATACAAAACACAAATTAAGTGTTGATCTTAAACATTCAAAAGTCTGCATCATTACCACAAGTAGTAATGATGCATACTTGGGTGGTGAAACTAATATCCTTCGCCACTTTTGTGTCATGATCTATATATGGTGGTTTTAAAAAAAAAATCCTTCGTCTGTTTTAACTGCTCTCTGGTTTAGAGAGAATTAGGATTTTTAAAAACAATTAATAGTTAACTTGAATCCAAAATTTATAACTCTATGCGTATGGTTAAATAAACAAGAATAACTTCCTCTACCTATGTTCGGATTTGATGCTCTTCCTGCTCGGACATAACTCTCAAACAGCTATGGTCGGACAATGATATGTAAGATATAACTCTTGTTTTTAGGTTTAACAAGATGAGGTTTCAATGAAAAAGATCTCGCTAATTCAGTCTATTCTATTTTGAATAGTCCAGGTAGTTGACAACAAGATCGGATCCTCCACCTTTACCTAAAACTTTCAATGTTTGTTAGCTGAAATAGGGTGAATTCCCACTGTAGTTGTCAAATGGATTTAAATGACTGAAATATCGGTTTTATTTTTTAAATTCCTGAAATAGGATAGTCGATATATGAAAA
>JAUOBV010000007.1:11003062-11013716 GCA_032360425.1 Rubia occidens
GGCCACCATTTTTTGTGAATTCCTTCTCAACAAGCATGACTCGAGCCATTTCCTGAAGGGTCTTGTTCTTCTTTTCCACAATGCCATTCTACTGAGAAGTGATTGGTGCAGAGAATTCATACTGAATTCCAAGTTGGTCATCGAAATCACTAAATTGAGAATTTTCAAATTCCCGACCATGATCACTACGAATTCTAACAAATTTCTAACTGGACTTCCTTTCTTTACATGTAATTTTATCGCTAAAATTTTTAAGACATAGATAGTATCAGATTTTTCTTTCAGAAATGCCACCCAAATGTATCTAGAAAACTTATCAACACACACAAAGATATACTTCTTTCTAGTCACACTAGATGTATTGACTACAGCCATCAAATCTATATGAAGTAATTCAAGATTCCTTAAAGTGGTGATGTATTGAACTGATTTGTAGGGTGATCGAATGTGTTTACCTTGTTGGCATGGTCCGTACACAATTTCCTTTTTACTAGTGAGTATAGGCATACCTCGTACTACCTTCAAATGGGCAGTTTTTACTAGGGTTTTTTAGTTCATATGACCAAGCTTCCCGTGCCACAAGGTTCCTACCTCTTGTTTCGAACTCAGACATTCCACTTCTTGTTCCAGTAGCTAACTGTTGTCTGATGATCGAATATCTGAGAGAACTTTATCTTCACCAAGCTTCGCTATGCATGTGTCTTTATGAAATTCTATTGTCATATTGTTATCACACAATTGACTAATACTCAACAAATTTACCTTCAGGTTTTCAATGAGAAAATACAGGAAATCCTTCAATATTCAATTCACCCTTTCCAACTACTCGACTCTTATTTCCGTCATCAGAACCAGTGTTGAAACATACAACCTTGTCTTTATTTGTCATTTTGGAACACACATCATCAATAGCTGATCCATCATGAACTTTTGCTTTAAATGCTACATAATTACTGGTAAGTTCCTCTTCATCTTTCTCATCATCTGCATCTTCACTCCATGAGGTCACATATGATTTTCCTTGCTTCTTTCGAGTATTGTCAAATATAGCCTGGATCCGCATTCTTTACATTGAATTATTCCTGGTTGCTTTGTTTCTCCACTTTGATTTCTTAAGAACTGCTGATTTGTTTGTTCCATTCGTTTTCCACGATTATTATCAAGGTCTTATGCCCGAGGTCTATTTCCGCCGAATCTCTCTTGTGAGTTATTATTCACCACCTTCTTCAGAATTCTTAGTGAAAATTGCAATTTTTTCAATACCATTATCACTATCAGATTTATGAGTTACCCATGACGACGAGGCTCTGAAAGTCAACTCCTTCTGAGTTTTCTTTGTGGCCTGTTCCATTGTCATTTCATATGTCTGTAGTGATCCCATTAGTTCATCTAAGGTCATGGTGGCCACATCTCTTACTTCTTCTATTGCCGCAAATTTCATCCCAAATCATTGAGAAAGTGATCTCAAAGTCTTTTTCACCAAATTGGATTCCTTGTTGATATTCCCAGTTGATATGCCATATTGGTGATGACTCTGAGTTTCCCATTAAATATAGCAATTGTATCATCCTTCTCCATCTTCATTTCTTCGGAATTTGTAGCCAACATCTGTAGTTTATAATCACGTACACGACTCGTTCCTTTATGTACAGTCTGCAAATTATCCCGTGCTTTCATTACCCGATGACATGTAGAGATGAGATTAAATTTATTTTCATCCACCGTTGTGAAGATAGCATTCAGCACTTTTGAATTTTCCAGTGAAGCCTTCAGTTTATCTGGAGTCCAAGTTAACTTAGCTTTGAGTTTCAGCTTCTTTGTACTTGATTCTCCCTCTTCTCTTTTGAGCTAGATTCAGCATCTTCAGTTGGATGACTCCATTCCGTTTCAAAAAAGTGCCATGCCAGTTCATCTAGTGATTTAATAAAAACTCTCATCCGTGCCTTCTAATAATTGTAGTTGGTTCCTTCCAGTAGTGGTGACCGAGACACCGAAACTCTTTCTTTGGTTGTCATGGTAAAACCGGATCACACTTTCCTTGACACAACCAGGAAAAGAGTAAGTGATTTAGCTCTTATACCAAATGAAATATGGTTTTACCTAACTAGATTATTTATTAAAGCCGTGTTGCAACATAACCTATCTAACCAAGCAAATAATAAAATAAAACAAGAATACACAAGACTTGGTTACGCAATTTGGTGAAATCCACCTATATCTGGGTCAGACTTTGTTCAGAATGAATCCACTAATCCGAAAGATACAGTACAAAGTACACCATACAATTATACTTATCTTATCTAATTGTAAGATGTGAATTCTGCAAGCTCCCCTTGTTACCAATTTGCCTAGATTAGACTCCCTCTGACTTCGAAACTCGTTGACGCTGGATCTGCTCCTCCCGAGAAATTAAGGTATACAATTATGAATTTGATCAACTAAGGTTACAGTATGTTGGAATATATATGTTGGCTCTCACAGTACTCTTGGTAAGATAGAAAATTTGAGTGCAGATTTTTGCGATTAAATTCATGAGTTATGTTGTCGAGATTTCCTCTATATACAGTCCATGAGCATATTGGAATTCTTCATATTTATCTCCATAATATTCCAATTTCATAACTGCTTCTGAAGCATATCCAAATCTCATACATAAAGAGATTTTCCTTATCTCAACATATCCCATAGTATTCCATAAATCCAATTCCATAATTATAGAGATTTTTATAAACCCATTATGCTTCAATAACATGCCTAAACCAATATTGCAAAATCTCCAATCTTACATAAATCAATATCACCGCAATATCTATAATTGCTTAAAATCATTTAGGGTTCAGCTTTCCAGATGTTTCAACATGGAAAGTTTTTCTTTTCCAAATTGGTTCACAAATACCAACTACATAATAGATGTAATCCACTTGACTTTACACCATTTTTCTTGGAAATTTTTTAATTTCTTGGTTCTCTAAGAAGAAACCTACTATGTAAAATCTTCCACTAAAATTGAATATAGGGTTGCTGCTTATACTCCGACATAAACAATTTGGCTTCGACAATTCTTGCAGATTTAGGGTATTTTTTTCGTCAATCTGTTACTCTTTATTGTGATAATTCTCTACAACATATCTTGTTGTCAATCCATTTCATCATAATCGTAGCAAGCATATTGTTGTTGACTACCACTTCGTTCGTGAAATGGTTGCATATGGAGGTTTTGTGTTAGACATGTTCCCACGTAGTTACAGGTTTATGTTCTTTCGATTGAGTGTTTTATAAACATTGTTTCAATCTATTTGTTATCGCACCACGTAAAAATTGGATGTATTAGGGTAAAATGTTAGAATAGACTTTTTCATATAAATATAATCCATATATAAAAGTGTTAGATCTATAATTAGATATGACACAATTATTCTCGGTACAATATCAAACTAAAACTTATGTGTTTTCACGAGCCAATTCAGTTACTTGATTAATCCACAACTCAAATACAAAGAACCATTTTTTTAAACATGGAATCTTCAACTATACCATACTTCTTACAACTAATTTTAAAAAAAACAGATAAGGAGACTTTTTCTTACAGAAAATTTTCCCTATTTTTCTACATTTATTTTTTTTAAATAATAGAAACCACTATTAGTAGGAACATATTTTTGTTTTTATTATTGATCTAGTTTTGTCTCTAAAACAACAAAGGAATTAATGGATTCTCCAAATGAATGTACATACGAGAAACACAATGGGCCAAACAAGTGGTTATTCACAGAGAAACAACCGGTCGTTCACATTTCCATTTCTTTCAATACCCTATAAAAATGCCCCAATGCACCAATTTCAAGAGGATACAAACAGGTCAAACATCTAGAAAAAAGGGGGGAAAAAGAAGTTAAAGACATGGAAAAAACTCTTATTCTCGTTTCAGCTCTGTGCTTCTTAGCACTCGCCAGTAGCCTCTCCCACGCCCAACCTGCTGGCGACGGAAAACCCATGAAAATCGTTGGCAACGTCTACTGCGATCCATGCGACGTGGAGTTCAAAACCCCCCTCAGCAAGCCCATCTCCGGTATGCTGGATCGCTTATCGTAGTTTAAATCAAGTGGTCTCAATTGTACCTTCGTGTTTACATTTATTCTTACATGAATGCATGCAGGTGCGAAGGTGCAACTGAAATGTAGGAAGAGAGAGGGTAGGGTGGAGACCCTGTCAATGGATGCGGTTACCGATGATAAAGGAACGTACACCCTCATGGTGACAGGTACGTAAATGAGTCGAATTCAGTCTGTTGGATCGTAATTGAATCAATGCAACATTATAATATTGCTATAGATAAATGATTCTAGCAATCATTGTCGGGTCAGATCAGAGACTGACAACACTAGTGATAGGTGATCACGAGGAGGATCAACGTTACGTTATACCATGCATGCATTCGATATAACTCGATATGCTATATAAAATTATTATAACAAGCATTGTCGGGTCAGATCAGAAACTGACAACACTAGTGACAGGTGATCACGAGGAGGAGATCTGCGAGATCAATGCGTTGGAGAGCCCCGACCCAAAATGCAACCTATTGTTCAAGAACGTCGATTCTGCGAGAATCGTGCTGACGGAGAACAGCGGCATCCAAGGCACCGAGCGTTACACCAATCCACTGGGGTTCAAGACCTCCCATGAAAACATCGACGCCTCCTGCAAAGAGAAGCTCGATGAATTGGGCATTGACGTTACACCTTGAGCAATTTCTGGCATTTTTACTTGTCATGTTTTCGGCAAAGATTTGTAGGATATCAGTGTTTTGAAATCACGGTTTTGATTTGAGACCTAGCCAGAACAGTTATTAAATTACCAATCACACTGTTTGATTATTCTCCATATGCATATTTGTAATATTCTTCACTTGCATATTGTTAAAAATTCAAAATTACAGCTTATTTATTTATCACAGTATTTCACTTTACTGTGTGTTTGGCTGTGATAATTACTCTTTGACGTGTACTTATTCCGTCAAAGTGACTATTATTTTTGGCAAAGTCTTGGGAAATACCGTCTTTCCATAGACATATGAAAAGATGAAGTTGAATTAAAATTATAGAAAGGTAAAAGGTTTTAGTTGCAATATTTAAAATTTATTATGGAACATGTAAGAGTGATAAGTTTATGACCCGACTAATACACCCCAAAAATTTTATTTTGATTTCTTCAAATTTACAGTTTAAACCTTGATTTTTCCATAACTTTTGGAAAGACCGTCTTTCAAGAGACGGACTCATTATTTTTTTTTTTGGAACGTTTTAACTTTTTTTTAATACTAATTTTCTTTCGAGTTTTGAAAAAGAAACAAGTCTGATCGATTTTACCCTCTTGTGCTTGTTAAAGATACAAATTTAGAAAGGGTGAATAACTAAATTTGAGATGAATTTGGGGTGGACAATAAAACAGAATAAAAATTACGTACACATATGAATTACAAATAAGAGGAAGAGGAAGTCTCATGAAAGATGACATATCCATGAAGTTATGGACATTCTATTTTATTTTGAGCCTGTTTCATGCAAGACCGTCTCATGCTGAGACTAGAGACTAAAGGAAAAATAGGAAAATGGCAAACCAAATTTGGGGGAAAATCTACAATTAAAAGGGCTCGGGGTCTTTAATGGAAGTCGCAAAAAACATCAGGGACCAAACAACAATTAAGTAAAATTTGACAAAAAAACCCTTCCCAGCCTGAAGGTGTGACTCTTAACTCTCGCCCAAAACATGCTTCAATAAACCTCTTCAACCACAGACGATCAAACATCACTTTCTCACCCAAATTTGTTTCACAAACACCAAATCCTCTAACCGTTGTTCATAATCAACAATCTTTCGTGATGAATTTGAAGAACCATCATCAACAATCATCATCAACAATCAATCAAGTTATGTACAACTACATTTATGTATCAATTTAACATCAATCATCCCAAATTTGTGAATCAAATATTTTGAAAATTACAGATTCAAAGCTCGAATCATGACTGAAGAAGTGATTTCCATAATGATAATCAATTAGCAATCATAGAGATGAAGCAACAACAAAGTCAACCGCAACAAATTGAATCAAATGTCAATGATGAACATATTGTACTTGTTTCACAAGGTAGGTTGCTAATGTTTTGGTAATTGATTCTAAACTTTCAATTTTCTGATTTGAAGAGCAAAAAACTGTGTTTGGAAAGTCTAATTTGTACGAATGATTTTCCATACATGTTGATTTTTCTTTGAACAGAGCAACATCCTATTAATTTGCTGAAATTTTCGTTTAAAATGTTTAAGCTTTTACATGTTGGCATTAAACAATGTAATTGAGCCTCCTGCATATTATGAAAATAAATGTTTGCAGCTGAAGATCTAATTTATACAGATGATGTTCATGTAAATTAGCATGATGTTTTAACTATATCGCATGATGGTAAAAATTGACGGAGCATGATCAGGATTACAATTTGCAACGAACATAGTGTGATCTTACTTCTGTCATGTTTGATGTTACAAATATATGACATGACGTTTTGACCATTCAACATTATGCTGGAAATTCACTAAGCATGTTCAGGATTACATATTGCAACATCATTATGTGATGTTGAAAAAAATGTTGATCAGCCTATACATTACAAAGTGTCTGATTTCAAATTGCAATTGGAAACAATACAAAATATGATGTTATTTCTATGCTGTTGGATGTTACAAATTATGGCATGATGTTTCGATATAAACATAAGTTATATAATTCCCGAGTAATAGCATGCTCAGATTTTATTGTGTTTTTTATTTATTTTTTTTGTTTCTAATATTGGTTTACCAAACTTGTTGAAGATTCATCAAACTGAATCCCTTTAAGGCGTACGAGTGAGTACATGGAAAGAGGTTGAAACATTATATCACATACATGTAACTTCAATTGGATTTGTTATATGGAAGTTGACACAGAGATCATCAGCAAAATTAATTAGAATCATCAACAAATACAAAAATAATTGGTTGAGAAAGATAAGAATAACCAACAAAGACAACTTTTGAAGTTCTCGATCCAACAAAAAGAAAAACCAAAGGAAGAAATATAAGAGTGAATGGTATGTTTGAAAGGAAAAGCCAGTGAGAAAGGAATTTGATTCTAAGACACCAAATGCTTCGTTGATCTAAAACCAGTTTGTTGGGAATTAACCATTATTTACTGTCATATTATGATGGTATAATGTTACGCTGTGATGATTCAGTTTTTTTGTTTGATGTTTTACAAAAGTAATGATGAGGATGATGATTAAACAAGATATTCATATGCTTTACAACACTTATACATTCCATTGTTGTTGCATTTGAATTAAATTCTTCCACATTCCACTTTTGTTCGCTGATGTTATTATTTTTTACATGATAATTTATGAATGTAAGATGATTCGGATCACTTTATGTATATTTGGTATGTACAAGTAATTTTAATATTTTTTATGTACGACATAAAACATCAAACACGGATAAGTCAAAATCAAATGAATTCAAAGAATGATCACCGGAACAACAAAAAACATATAGAGTTGGCATATAAAAGTGGCAATCTATAATTTTAATTTTTGCGTCAGTCTTTGAAATGTTAATCTTCATGACTATCAAACCATTACACATCATTCATCACAAAAGGGTTCAAATGGCCTAACAAATCCTTAACATAAAAACTGAAAGATCCAAATCAAGCTAAAACATCAATAACAATCAAGCGCCTCAACACTAACAAACAACCATCGTAACTGAAAAATCAATGTCAAACAATTCATCCTAAATAATCAATTCTATTTTTTCCCCGACTTGTTTCCCTTCGTCGCTCACAGACTTTCCTTCTCCTGCTGGTTTTAAAGAGGACAACTGTCATACTCCATCAACGAAAAGATCAAAGGTCGACTGCGGTCCTCTATTTAAGGGAATACTTTATAGACACCAGTGGAAAGGGCTTTATTAAAGGAAGTGATAGAAGGCAGTTCCTCAGGAACAGCCTTTAATTAGGACCTGAATCAAGTTTCAAGTTTGGAACTCCCTCTTAGGTCACGCATTTAATTTTATAGGTGGTTTTAAATCGATGTGATGCAAATATCAAAGGGACATATGGAAGGTGCATGTGAATGTACGACATTGTCATTGGAGTAAATTTATAATTTCAATCATGGATACGTGGAAGGAGTATATCGTGTGCATGAAGAACATCCCCAGAAAATATTTGACTATCATTCCAGGAAAATCTAAAATACTTTGGCCAAGAATGCACAATACTCTTTTTCCCACTGGTTTTTTTAGTGAGATTGTGTAATCTTGACGTAAAGCCAAGTGAGAGATGTGGAAAACCAAAATCATACTGATGTCACCCCTCGTTTCATGAAGTCAAGAATAAAGAAACCAGGATTTATAAATTTATAATTTATAAATATTTAACATTTGGCCAGATGGGCCTTGTAATAGGTATATTTTTGGTTGAATATTATTAATTAGTTGGTTAGTTGATTTGTTATTTTTGGCAAAGCCAATAAATTTGTTGCCAGATTTTTTTTAGTCTATTTAGAATTAGATTAGGACATTTAGTTGTAGTTATTTTTGGACAAAGAAGACAAATCCTGTTTGAACTAGATTTCTGCAAAATCCTGCATTCTTTGTGTGTGCCGATTTCTCCATATAAAAAGGGAGAGATGGACAAGTTATTTAAACCTTTTATCAATCAAATATTCAGAATTTTTGAGTCATACTTGCGAGCGTAGCGAAAGCAGATTCATATCAGTTGGTATCAGAGCAAAGCGAAAGAACCTGTGGCCGAAATCTTCAGGGGTTTTTGAGTTTTGCATATGTTTAGTTTCAAAAATTTTGTTATAAATTTATAACCTCTTTCGTGTCATATTTTAACTATTTTTGTTGATCTTTCTTAGCAGATGGAATGAATCTAGAGTCAAAGGACGTCGAAGGGTCTAAGAGTTAGAATACTTCGGTATTACTATCCGCCTTCACCTTCATCAATCGAGTCAGGACGACATTGAAGGGTCTGAGCATTAACACGTATTATCCACCTTCAACTCCCCAGTGAGTTTCGTAGTTTTAGGTAGCTTATATAGTTTATGTGCTTGTTATATTTTCCGTCCACTATTCTGAAGAATTATTGCGTGCTCATAATCCTATTTGTTTTCTTTATCGTTATTTGATTCCATAATTTTGAATTGTTCTTTTATTATTGATTACACCTTATACAAATAAAAGAGTCTTTTGCATCTTTTCCAGATATATTGTCATATTCTTGATCCTTACGATCTTGAATACCTCAAAATTAATTTGAATAGAGAGCAGATTTTTTATTCCAAGTTTTTTATAGGCAATTTTGGGTTCCAAACTTTTTGAAAATTACTAAAAATAGTAGAAGAATTTTGTGTTTTGAAATCTGGAAACCATGGATTAAAATCAGAATTTTGGGCTGTTTTGTAATTTTTAAAAGTTTGGGGATTGTTTTGCAATTTTTAAAGATTTGGAAAATTGTACACGTTGGAATTATTTTGGGAATAAGAATCTGATATTGTGTGATTTATTTTGGGTAAGATTCGAATTTTTATCTGAAAATAAAGAAGATAAAAAGGAAATCCGATTTGAAAAAGGAAAAGAAAACAAAATCCTATTCGGAATCGGAAAGGGGAGTTCAATTATTTTTGGGCATGCGAATTGGAGCAGAATTTCATCTTGGGAAGAAATTAAGCACCAAAAATCCTTTTCAAGGAAGGATTAGGTTTGGAATGGCTAATCCAAATTGGTTTTGGAAAAGTTTATTCAATTTTTGGAACTTCTTTTTCGCCTATATAAGGCATTCTTATTTTGATCATAACTTCTTCATTACAGCTCCTATTCGTTCTATTCGAATTGAGTTTTTTCCCTTATTCTTTTTAGAATTTTTAATTCCAGATCGTAGAGACCAATTTTGAGCTTATATATTTTTAAATTTTGAGATAATATCTGCAGTACTTTACTCCTATATTGCTTTGAATTTGCGGTCAATTGATCGATTGCCCTCATATTATCCTTTTCCTTGTGAGTTGTGAGTGATATACACTTGGTGAGTGACCTTAATAAACAAGGGGGAAGGAGGGAACATTTACTAATCAGTTGTTTCTTCTTAGCAGGGATGGCAGATGATCCATTCGTCTCGACTTTTGTTGGCGGTCCCAACAATCAACCTATAATGAATGCCATGAATGTCATGAATTTATTAGTAATCCATATTCAAAGAATTTTTAGGAAGGTAGATGAGTTGGAAAATCCCACGCCACTTCGTTCTGCAAGACAAGTTGAATCTGCTTGTGGCATCAAAGGTTTGAAGTATGATATTCCTAGATTTGATGGTTGACACAATCCTACGAAATACTTGGATTGGGAGAGGAAGATTGAGAAATCATTTGATCTTAACAACTATTGAGAAAGAGAAGATCAAAGTTACACAATATTCTTTCACCCATTATGCCACAAAATGGTGGGAGAAATTGAAAGAATCAAGACGGTTTGCTGGTAAAAGACCTATCTCCACCTGGGAGAGATTGAACACCAAGCTTTGATTATATCATGTTCCACGAACATATTTGATAGA
>JAUOBV010000007.1:11015850-11027705 GCA_032360425.1 Rubia occidens
TTTAAAAAAGTAATAATTTCATTAACTCAACAACTTTAATTAATCTAAAAAGGTTGCAGAAGACAAATAGTTAATCGAAAACCTCGTGAAGCATATGATAAAACACATAAGTATAACAGTTGGTATGAACACATAAACAAATTATTGAAACCATCAAACTAACAAAATCTATGCACAATATAAGAATACAGAATCAAACCAGCAATTTTACACTCACAAAACTAAAAAAAACATGGACAAAACACACAATATTAAACTTTAAGGATATAGAAACCCTTTCCTTGTAGGAAAGTTTATAAATGGTAGTTACCTTATAGATTTAGTTATAATTGGTAATTTCCTTATATACTTAGAATCATATTCTCGTTAGACTTTGGTTTATTATAGCACTATATATTGTAACCTCATCATTGATGATATGTGTCGGTTGATGTGATATCAACGCACCATTAATAAAGTCATTTATATTTTATCATGGTATCAGCGCTTAAAAATTTTGAGACCTGAATCCTAAATAAATCTGCTGCCGTCTTCCGCCAGAGCCGCCGCCGTCAAGCTGCATGTTATACTACATGTGCTGCCACCTTCGTCGACTACCCTACTGGTTTCTATTTTGCCGATTGTCACTACCACCTCAAAGGTTGCCGCGATCCGTACTACTCTGATCTGCCGCCGAAGGTCACCACAGTTTCTTCTCCATTTGCCGTGAACGTTTGTTGTCCGTGCCTACCCGGATTCACTATGCATGTTTTTCACGCGCCGCCGCATCCGATCTAACGTACCGCCGATCGTGTGCGTCACTGATATGCACCAATAACTACTCCTGGTTTCAGTTCCGATGCTGCTGAGCAAGCCCTCATCACTGCTGAAAGATTTTTATTTTTTTTATAATTAGCAATTTCATAATCTTATTCGCAAGTTGGACATTCTTGATCATCATGCTCCAACTTGTGGGAGGTTGTTAAGGAAATAGAAACCCTTTCCTTGTAGGAAAGGTTATAGATGGTAGTTACCTTATATATTAGTTATAAATAGTAATTTTCTTATAGACCTATAATCCTATTCCCGTTACACTTTGGTTTATTATAGCACTATATATTGTAACCCTCATCATTGATGAGATGTGTTGTTGATGTGATATCAATGCACCATTAATAAAGTCTTTTATATTTTATCTATTGGTTTTAAGATGCAAACCCAAGATACCTTGAAATTTAACATGGTATCAGATCCAACTATTTAAGACATGGGCTCGAGTGTGTTTATTGGGCCGATGAGTGGATCCCCTTTAATTTGGCCCGATATGGGTTGTGGAATGTTTCCATGTTTGCACGTGAGGGAGCGTGTTGAAATATGTATCCCACATCGGTTCCTTACATGATAATAACTAATATATAAGGTCTTGAGTCACCTCCACTTAGTACCAATTGATTTTAAGATGGAAGCCCAAGATATCTCTTAATTTAACAACGCATTATTGTAAAAAGTAGAATGAATGGATAAAAATGAAAAAGAAAGTTAAGTTGGATTTATTGGGCTGATGTGTGGATCCCCTTTAATTTGACCCGATATGGGTCGTGGAGTGTTGAAAGATATATCCCACAACAGTTCCTTACAATGATAGTAACTAATATATAAGGTCTTGGGTCATCTCCACTTAGTACCAATTGGTTTTAAGATGGAAGCCCAAGATACCTCTTAATTTAACAACGGGTTATTGTAAAAAGTAGAATGAATGGATAAAAATGAAAAAGAAAGTTAAGTTGGGTTTATTGGGTCAATGTGTGGATCCCCTTTAATTTGACATGATATGGGTCGTGGAGTGCTGAAAGATATATCCCACATCGGTTCCTTACAATGATAATAATTAATATATAAGGTCTTGGGTAACCTCCACTTAGTACCAATTGGTTTTAAGATGGAAATCCAAGATACCTCTTAATTTAACAATGGGTTATTGTAAAAAGTAGAATGAATGGATAAAAATGAAAAAAGAAAGTTTCAGGAAAGACAGTCTGTCCATAAATTTATGAACAGTTGATTGTATTTTTTATCTTAAATATTGTACATTTTTTTTATAAAATTCAAATATTATACTTTAAAATTTAAAATAATTAATAATGTCTATTTGAATATGAGTATAAAAATATTTTAAATTTTTTAAATTTAGTAGTATGTAATTTAACAAATACAGTGTATAAGATAAAAACTACGTAAACTGTTCATAAACTTATGAACAAGCCACCTCCGACATACCATGAAAAATCTTACCCAAAATTTTTTCTCATTGGTATTAACTTTCCTAACTCAATTAATACTATTTTAATGATGAAAGCAATGATTCAACACCTAATGGGTCTGTCTCTTGAAAAATGGGTTTTCCATAAGTTATGGAAAGACCAAGGTTTAAACTGTAAATTTTAAAAAATCAAAATAAAATTTTCGGGTTGTATTAATCGGGTATAAACCTATCACTCATAAATATTGCATAATAAAATTTTAATATTGCAATTAAAACCTTTTACTTTTCCATATTTCCAATTTAACCCGTCTTTCCATATGCATATGGAAAGACGATTTTTCCCAAAACTTTGCCACACCTAATTCATTTAAAATATTATACGTACAATTTTATTTGGGTTAATTGCATTTATACCCCAATTTCTTATTTAGTGCACATTTAGCCCAAATCCTTATTTAGTGCACACCCTCAGTTTTTCAATGGCGGTATCCGAGTATAGGGATATACGTGCACTTTCGAAAAATGACCCGTATAGGTTTATATATCAACCCATATAGGTAAACCCGCGGTCAACCCAAAAACCAATTCGTCCAACCCATAATTTTCAATTAACTATTTGACCCGTTATCCATTTAACTCATTAGCCATACCAACTAGGATTTAAAAAAAATATACAATCCGCTTGATCCGCGGGTTGCGGGTCTATTTTACCACCCCTAAAATTACCTATAACTATTTTATTACTTTACTCTATTGATAGGACTAAATATGGAAACGTCAATATTTAAATTTGTTTAAAATCAGTGAAAATTTGAAACTCTTTTCACTATTTGATGATTCCTTCATGAAAACACACAATTGTTGCACCACCAGGGAACCACTACCATAGAAGGAACTAAAGTAGGAGACTCTACCATTTGAATCTATAGAATTTCAGTGGAATGTGAAATTTCATTCAATTGAATAGTTGGGAATTCTCTGATGCAGTAGTTGAACAGTCACTGAACCACCCCCATCAAATCAGGAATTATTACGATCACACCTTCTTGGACTGGACGATAGGGTAATGTCTTATGGCATGTTAAATATTTCTTAAAAGAGAAAGTATGCAAATTTGTTGGAAAGAAAAGTGTGTAAATTTGACTGGAAGAGTAACATATTTTAGCAGAATGGATGATGTGTCCTTCTTTATCCTTCTCTAACTTCCTAGAATTGTCTCGAGAAATAAAAAGATTTGACTTCGTTGAATATTTGGGTAGAGGTTTTGGGTGGAAAAAACTAGTATTAATTCAGGTAGGAGCTGATGCTAACGGCACAAATACCGGTCTCAATTAGAGTATATTTTAATTTAAAGTGCATGATTTGGACCAACACAAACGACCAAAAAGACGAGTCCAATACGTCCAGAAATGTGCTCAAACATTTGTCCATGACATTCTATTCTATTGCAGCTTTCTCTCCCAAGTGTTGTTTTGTTGCATTTGGTAAGGTATCTAATGACAATTACAGCACAGGAAAGCTGAAATGGCGCCAAAATTTGAATAAATGTAAAGGCACTTGGCTAGACTGAATCATCAAATGGACAAGATAATGCTTTTTTCAAACTATGAACTGCTGCTCTACGATTTGATCACAGGCTTAAAGTAGTACTACACCAAGAATAAACTTTTGTTCAATTTCAATTAAGATAATGTGCTCTCTCCATCTCAGCATCGCAACGTTTTTTTTTCTTTCAAGTGTCCATCACAATAAACGAGACTTTAATTATGGGACGGAGGTAGTACAAACTTTCATGCACATGAGCGAGTGCAGTGGAATCGAACATAAACTGGACGAGTAGACGACAGATTGGTTAAGTTTTTGAAAAACCTGGTACGAAAGGTTAGCAATTCAAGCAACAGTTTCTTGGGACGAAGGTATCTGATAACACGTATCATAAACAGAACTGCCAATATGATTTCAAGAAATAAATCAACGTATTTACAAGAGTTGCGTGTATAGTATTAATGCTTTTGTATAATGAGAGTTCTTATTCGAAATAGCAAGTGCCTGAGGAACTTACATTACCTCTAGTTTTAATTTCTACGACTTTCTTGCGCTAAAAAAGTTCTTCCACTAGCTTGATTTCATCTTTGAACTCGTCCAAATTATTCGTATTTGCTGCTGGTTCATCAATTAGCAGAGTTAACAGATGCTTCAAACATGAGAGATATTCAGCCTTTACTTCAGGGGAATTGGACACAGGCGGCTTAGCTCCAAACTGCAAAAGAAGGTGCACAGCTTAAACAATATATTCCCAGACATGGGATAACTGTTTCTATGATTAAGAACAAGCAACCACAGGTATTTACGCGGTCTGTCACAAATAAGCATCCATAGACAAGATCCCTTACCTCCTTAAAAGTAGAAATGCATTCACGGAGAATGTTCTCTGCCTCCGGAAGAGAAGAGTTGCTGTCCTGTTATACAAAAGAAGAAGAGCACACTATTTCAATTTCCTTCGTGATCAAGAAAATCTACATTATGTAAACAGCCAAGTCACAAACAAAAAGTAGTGATGCAGTACAGTAGTAATTTTACAAATAACTTTTTAGACAGCAAAGGAGAAGGCTTACAGCCACCAGTCTATTATTCTTTTTTCCTTCTAAAGAAAACAAAACTGGTTTTAACAGAGGTATCCCGTTTTATAATTACAAACTCAAATTCTAACCATTTTGTTTTTCAGTGAAGATTTTGTTGATTTTAAACATGCAGTAGAAATTTTAGTATGTAATAATGTATACTGACTCTGGACTCTACCATTTCTCTCTTGGTCGTCTCCAACATTGCAAGCGCATTTAGTGATTGTAGCTGCAAGTATAAATAATTCACTGGTTACCAAGGCAAATGATGATGGGAAAGATAGAGCAAAAGGTAACAGTTACCAAAGCTTCAAAGAGTGGTGAAAAATGATAGAATCGGGCGGAAAAAATCAAAGCCACAAAACAATTTAAAAAAACTTACCATTATCAACAGTGCCAAATGCTCATTTCTTCCAATGTTTCTCAAGTTTCCATCAGCTTTCTGTTTTTGTCTCTGCTTTTCAAATTGGACCAGAACTTTCCTTGATATCCTATCATTGTGAAAATATTAAAACAGGAAGAGCGATGTCACTGAGTCAAACCATAATACAGAGTGATGCTCTAAGCCAAGGTGAAACTTATTTCATGGATCAAAAGGAGAAACCTTATTGAACTACTGAAAAGAAGCTTTGCATTCTCAAATTCTTCCAATGCTTGAAATATGTTTTTCTTCCTCAGCTGGTTGGCCTTGAGATTTTTCACCCTGGCAGTGTAAAACATATTGGCAGCATTCTGTTTATCAACAAGTTCATCTTAGTTGGAGTTTGTATCCTTAATTTGAAACTCAAATAATTCGGTTTCCTCATTTTTACAGATTAGTAACCACCCAACTTTGTTGATGACTGAGAAAGAACTCATGAGACATTAACAAAGGAATATTGCTCATCTAAATCAACTCAACTGACATAATTAATTAATCTGTTACAACAAACCTCAATATGGTCTTCAGGGAGCAAGGCTTTTCGAGCATGAAGACATCTGCAACATGAACTAGTAAGGCCCTCATTTAGCCAGTGTGTTGGCTTAACCTATGTATATGACGAAACTAACCTTTCAAACAGCTCATCAGCTTCCACAAAATTCCCCATTGATGTAAGATTCAATGCAAGTCGCTCCGCCACAATTACAGTCTCTAGGGAATTCCAACCCTAAAAGATATAGCACCATGACATAAACGTATGTAATAATCCAAAGGAACAAGAACTGTACTGCTAAAAGTATGATGGGTACCACATAGCAGAAAAACGCGGAGCTACAACACTTGCTTTGCAATAGAATAATACAAATAAAACAATTAATCCACTGAAATATCAGACACATACTACTCCTGAAGACCTCTAAAATTTATGAGCATTCCATAACTGAGTTACCGTTATTAGTTAAGTTCTTCTCAAGTATACTAATCAGCAATTAATTTCAGCCGAAGCATACAGAAGGCTGTTGTACATATAACAATTATCCAAGTGGGTGTAACTACAGTTTCATCTGAAATCAGTCGATTCTTAGCCAGAGTCAATCCATACAGTAGACCAGAGAAAGGTAATGGAATGACCTTTGATAACTCCATCACGTGCAAAATCTTTCTTTGTATTTTCTCAGCGTCCACAAGTTTGTCGCACTTCATGTAAATCTAGGGACAGAGAAATCAAGGAGAGCATTTGATGAAATACACTGCAGAACAATTTTTTTTTAAAAAAACCTAAAACCAACAAATTAAGAGAAATTTTCCCAAGAAGAGGATAAGTCCTGAAGCCTGACCTGCGCAAGATGTTGCAGCCTCCTAACACATGTACCTGATTCTCCTAGCCCTGCTTCCTAAATTTGAACAGAAAACTGTAAGAAGACTTGGATTTGCAAGACCAAACAACAAGCAATTACCACCAGAGAACTCCATCAACCTCAAGTATCCGAATGGAATCCCAAATTAAAGCTTCAGCATCTTTCTCTTTTCCTTCAAAGTATAGCACCTGAAAGCTGGTTATGCTTAATGCCAACAATACAATGTTGATTTAAGGGGGGGAAATTCAAAGAACTGAAAAATAAAAAAATGTAATTCAGCTTTAGAGAATTGGCTGACAATCAAGTTTCAGCAGTGTAATTTAATATTCAACATTTATGCCATCAATGGCTGCTACATTTGCAAGTTCATAGTTCTCCTTCAATGTGAGTAAATATATATTACTCCGACATAAAATCTACACCTTCAAATGAAAGCTGACATGTTTTGGACAAAAAACCACTTCTCAAATCAAATCTTCATTTGAATAAGGTTAAAGTTTAGAATAAAAGGCCCAGATTTAACAAAATACATTCAAAAAGAATAAAAGAGGGAGAAATTTGGCATTACAGTTCCAAGGTGGTACAGAGTATCAGCATAGTCGGGGTTTCCCTGCCCCAAGATGCGCCTCTTTATCTAAAAGAAAATGTATTGACAGAGATCAGCACAGAAAATTTTAAGGGACCGGGTGCGACCCCCTACCAAGGTAAAATAGAAGGTCGTGCTAATCTAAATAATGTACCTTTACAGCACGCTGCCCGAAAAACCATGCAACAAAAAAAGTAAGAAGGAATTAAAGTTAGAATCACAAGATGTACAACACGTATAATTGAACACACGAATATAATTTATATCTCAGACAAAAAGGAAAGGGTGGAGGGGGATGCCACGGTTATATACCAATCAGGTGGAAAGTGAGACAGAAAAATTCCTCAGATCTTTGCAACAGCATGGTTGGAAATATGCTTTTCTGTATGTACACTCAGCTTATACAAATACCGGAACAACTTTCAATATAACCTCGAACTGTGAAATATCAACCCCCAGTTATGACCCTTATGAGTAGCATTATTGTAAGGGGAAAAATTGATGTGTTCGCATTTTTGAAATTAAAAAATAGAGGAGCCCTGGAGCTTCAGTAAGACCAGTTGTCATGTGAACAGAGGTCACAGACACAAGCTTTGTAGGTGCATCTCACAAAAATATCTACCTACACTGACTGGACCTTAGCCGTCCTACTCTTCCCAGGACCCAACAAATGAGGGAGCTTTTATGCATCCAGCTGCCATTTATTTATACATGGAACTGTCAAGGGCAATGTGCATACGCCTCTAGAGTTCTCTTTGACAAGCAGGCGTTTGCCAGATACTGTTAAGTTCACATCATGATATTACAGACTCTGTACACTAAGGCCAATTACACATCATAGTAGCCATGTTTCTTTGGCATAATAATGAGGCCAGATTAATTTTTTACAACAAAAAAAACATATCAGTAAAGTTAAATAAAAGAGAAAAGAGGACAATAACAGAGGCAGGGGATATTAATTGTAGTCAAGGATAATAGGCATAAATTATATATGCAGATAGAAACATTTGACAGGTCTTGGTTCATTTATTTACCTCAAAGCAAGTGCGAGCTTGTTCCAATTTCCCACCAACACGATAGAATTGACCCAGGTTGTGCAGAGCAGCCCCAACTCTATAAAAACGATACAAAAAATATTATATGATATCAGTCCTCTTGAAAAAGCATAATACATCTTATAATCGAGCATAAAAGTAACATTTAAATGAAAGTCCCTCTGAAATCCTCAATCAGTGTGCATTGAAATTTAACAATCTAATAAATAGGTGGATAGGCAGCTTAACACAGTGATCAGACAATAGTATACCACTATACCAGTCATGTATACTTATCTTCAGCCACATATAATTATAAGTAGAAATAATGCAAGGGATACACCAAGAAGACAGTATGTCTTCGAGAAAACCTCGATGAAGGTCTACTACAGGCACTGATGAGAGAGTAAACCAATGCAACTGCAGCAAAAGAAGGGTAGAGAAATATGATGCAAACAGTTTGCTACCTTATGTCATCAGATCCAAAAGATTCCTCAAGTATATTGATGGCCTCTAAGTACAATGGTTCAGCTTTCTCATAATCCTTTTTAACTCTATACAGCTCTGCCTGCAATGAATACTGAGTTTCAGTAACTTTTTTGTTATAACAGAATGGGGAAGAGAACTTCTACCAGAAAACGTAGTGAGCATCTATGACAGTAAGAGATTGTAGGAATTATAAAGAATGCTAAACACATGAGTCAGCAAAAACTATAAAGTTTCGTAGCTTTCATTCCATGCTTTAGGCCTTAGAGTTCCAAACTACCGAAGTCTTCAGGCATCTGGGCTAACAAACTACTAGCCTACAAGACCACAAAGAAATGTCTACCACAAGAAATTCTGAGGTCTGGTCAACCTTGACAGAAGTTTCATAATGTGATAAAAAGAAAAGTAAATAAAAAGACCAGCAACTAGACTATATCTGAGTATGGAGACAAGTTAATGAAAGATGTCAAGTTCATGATTCTACAATCTCCCACCACTTACTCTTCCTCCCCCATGGAAGCAGCAAACAAACAAGGAAGTTCACCATGCAAGTAATCACAGAGATGCATATACCAGCACCTACACATTATTTAGCGATAGAAACCAAATAATCATAGGAAACAAGAAAATACCAAATCATATTAAAAAACAATCATGCTTTGCGTAACAATCTTTTCAAAGCTAAATATAGAGAAAAATCAAAACACAATCATCACATTAAAAATCCAATAAAATTATCGTGGAGAATTGGCACTGGCCCTTGTGTAATCTAACCATGATTTATCTATCTTTACAACTTAATCTGATTGGTCATAATGATCGGATTATGCAAAAAGCATGACCGGAATAATTTTACAAACTTCAAGTCAAATAGAAAATAAGTTGTCTTGACTATCAATTTAAAGAATAGCGAAATAAAAACAAGTATAATCTGTAAAAGAAAACAAAGATGGCCTTATGGAAGAGTTGTTAATCAGAAAATATTACACATATTGAAACGTCTAAAAAGACATTTCCAATCTGAAATTGCCACTGGTTATGTGAAATCCAGGAGACAAAGTAGAAAACTAACAAAAGAGCGTGAAAAACAATAAATAACTACCAAGTTGTTTGATGCAGAAGCAACATGGGGATCTCTTTCTCCAAAACCCTCTTTAGCTTCTTGTAATGCAGCAAGAAAGAAGTTCTCAGCTTCCTCCAGTTTCCGCTTTATATAGATGAAAAAACAAGAAAAATTAATCCATCGTGCAAAGAAGAAGATCCATAAAAATTGCTCCCTGCAAAAATATTCAGAAGCTTTACCTGCGAAAAATAATCCCTTCCAGTATCAGTAAAGACTCTCCATTTAGACGTATGTATGTTTGATATCACGGAACCATCTTCAATTTTGCGCAGGGTAGGAACCTCTGATCCAATTCTATTATCTGAAGTTAAATCAACTGAAGAATTTTCTGCCAAGGCAGGAGTTACGTTCATCCCGAGAACCATGGCTGACAGAGGAAAACAGAAAAAGCGAACACATGAGCAGAAGATCTATCAAAAGAATTAAAACACATAGTATATCATTACAAATACCTAAATTTTTGCAATGCTGTGGATACCTAAACACATAGTAATCCATAGTTTTAGTACGACTCAATGGGCTCATTAACTGTGGATACATAATATATGATAATGCAATGGATTACACACCACTCGGCGAGCCAAGAAACAAGAAATATATAGATAGATAGTAAGAAAGATTCTAATATGTAGTAGCAAACATCTGATTATTCATACAGCTCCAAAAAAGTAATCAGTGTCAGTCAATCTATCATACTTAAAAAGGGAAACAGCAAAGCAAGCTCATCATGAATCAAAATGGACACCAAATTTAACACTTTTATCTGATCAGCAAGAGAAAAATGCAACATACCAGCTGGTCCAGACATAAGAATCCATTGGAATGCGTCCTTATACTGTCCCTTCCTGCCATATTTTCCATAACAATTTGCAACAGGACAAGAATTACTTCCTGGGGATAGATAACACAATCAGGCAAATCAATCAATATCTGCAATATGCATATTCACACAAAGATCCCAGCCCAGAAAGCTCAAAAAATCGAAACTTTTGGTTTTTGCGGATCATTTAAAGTACAAAAGGACAACTTGAGCATACAATAAAACAGAAGTTGAGCACCAAAAGGCTTGAATGCTAAATTAAGAGCAGAGGGATCATGATGTCATGTGCACAATGTAGGCTTACTGAATACCTTCCTTAAAAGAAGCAGCAAAGCGGGCATGAGGACAACTCCTGAGTTTCCTGAGCAAATTAGCAGCAACTAGGCCGAAACGCATTGTATGATTTTTGGGTTTTCTTTTTCCTTGTTCGTTTTAATTGTATCCCCGTCGCTTCTAGTTCTTGGTTTAAGTTCTCAACACACAGGAAGGGGTTTATGGTTTAGACTTTTATATTCTTGTAACAAGTGGTAGTTAACAAGAAAGGTGAAAATTAGTCTGTTTAAAAATGGTACTCTTGTTTATTAATTGGGGTGGCAAAATAGACCAGTAATTCACGGGTTATCTATTTTTAAATTTGAGTGAGTATGAGTAATGCATCAAATAGGTAATGGGTCAAATGCATAATTAAAAATTATGGGTTGGCTTTGCGGGTTGACCCATATGGGTTGGAATTCGCGGATTTTTAAAAAAAAATTAAATCCACCTGTTATGGTGGGGGTTTGGCATGGACCCCTACCCTCTTATTAAAATAAAAATAAAAGTACAAATAAAAACTCAGAAATAAAAACTCCCGGCACCTGTATACATTTTCCTATCCATTTATAATGTGCTCGAAAACAAACAGTAAAAAGACAAAGAATACAATTGTACATCCAAATTGATCCTAAAATTTTATACTAGCCGTGGAAATGTGGAAAAAGATACATTACGTCAATGCGGTTTTATATAGGGAAATTCCCTACTATCCTCGAATATGTCGAGGAAGTGTTGAAGGGTGAAACTCATAGTCTCTCTTTGTTTCACTCGTGATTTTAGCCAGAGCATCTGCAAGAGAGTTAGCTTCAAGATGGATATGCGAAAAAGAAATATGGGTAAATTCACCTT
>JAUOBV010000007.1:11112140-11124118 GCA_032360425.1 Rubia occidens
CTGCTTCCTTGAGCTTAGATCCCCTGGGGGTCAGTCCACTCTCTCTCTCTCTCTCTCTCTCTCTCCAGCTTAGATTCATCTATTCCTCATTCCCCGTTCCCAGCTGGATGACAACTTGGAGCAATGGCCGCACTTGAATGAACTCGTCCACTGTTACCGGGCCAACTGGATCAAAGATGACTCCAAGTACGGTCACTATGACCCCGTCGGCCCCCCTCCTTTCCATGCCCAAATTTTTGAATCCCCCGATACTGATTTGGAGACAGGTACTTCTTTCTTTTCACGCTTCCGCACTTGTCACCAACACACATCTACCACTACCATACCATGTGTTTTAATCTTGTCCACTAATTTCACGAGGCCCATAGAATGTTGATAATTAGGGACTCCACTTACACTTATCCAAGGACAACTGTGGTTCCGGCCACTCTTTTTTGCCTCTGCTCTTATTTCTTTCATTCCAACAAACAAATATTCAAGCTCAAGCATTCACAGTCATGAACATACTAGAAGCAGAGCAGGAGTAGCCTCAATTGTTTAAAAAATGAGGCTAACACATCTAAGATTTTTCTGCTACCAAACAAACCTAGGAAATAGACAACCATTGAAACAAACTGAACCGAAAAGGAAAGACACTCGCAAATAGACCATGTAATCTTAAAATATCTAACTGATAATCTGATTAAATGTTTCACATTAATCTTGTATGTTTCTTAAATTTGAATTGTTTATCATTAGATTTTTTTTAGGAAGTGAATGAGAAAGGATGGATAGTTTAGAAGAGTTGTACGTCCATTCAAATGACTAAAATCATAATGGTGGGAGAATTAACTCGTCATATGGAACACAGGGAGTATAATTTTTCTACTTACTTATCATAGCACTCGGTCGAACATATTGATAATTTTAGAAGAGCTGTACAACCATTCACATGACTAACATTTTAATTTAATGATGTCGGTTGATCATAGTATCTCTGATCAAAGAATGTAACCTAGCTGAATAATTTTTTTTGGCAGAGTATTATTGAGTATGTTTTCATCAAATTAGTCGCATGATTTATAATATGTTACTGTCAAAATATTGTATTACTCTTTGCCTGTGTAGCCAACTTGTCATTGCATCTTTAGGCTTTTGTTGTGTTTATCTATTTACCTTTATTTGGTGGATATCTGAAAAGCACATGATTCATACACATTGTGAGCCTCTATTGTGTGTGTGTGTGTGTATTCCACTGTGCTAATGTTGAAATTTCCTGAACAATATACTTGTTACATAGAGACAGACTGTCACACACTTTTTGCTGTATCTTTCTTTTTCAATAATACTAGTACTCTTGGAATTCACCGAGGAAAAGTTTCTTTTCAGACTCATCCTTAAGAACATTTTCGCTTGTGTCTCAAGTAGCCCCTGCTAATGTTGTGGCCTTAGTGGTCTCCTCTTCTTGTATGAGCAGCAGTCCACAGTTCCTTGGTAGTCTTCTGTCATAAATTGGCCAGAACACCCCTCCATCCCATGAGCCTTTACTTTCTGGTCAGACATGAGCACTGATGTCAAACTTGGTTGTGGGCAAATTGAACCCTGTTACTGAGAGTTTCTATGTGATAAGATCACCAGAACAGCTTACTTGCAGCCAGTAACAGCTTTGGACTTCAAAACAATCTTCAATTATATTTTCATCCTACACTCCATTTAACTCGAAGATACTTATTTTATATGCCTATTGATGAATTTCGCAATGTCTGCAGAAATGCATCTTTCCAATGTCATACAAACTAAGAATGATGATGATGCTACTGATGAAGAATACCCCAGTACATCTGGAATGCAACTTTCGGGATCTAATCTCCATGACTCATCAAATTCATTAATATTTAAGGTTGGCACATGTACTGGATATATACTCCATATATATATATATATATTATTTGCATTCATAGGGTTCAAATCTTGATTTATAAGCTCTATGATCTACAGCATTTTGGCGAATCCCCTTTACCAGCTTATGAACCGGTTTTTGACTGGGAAAATGAACGGACTATGATATTTGGGCAAAGGAATCCAGAAACACATTTACCTCAATATGCCAGGTCTTGTTAATATCTTACTTCCTATATTCACACAAAAAAAGTACAATTAGGGACAGATAGAGAGTAATTTTTACTATCTTGATGATGTGTTCTTTTTATGTGCAGTGGGCTAAAAATTGCTGTTAGAGTTCTTTCATTATCGTTTCAAGCTGGACTAGCTGGTGAGATATATGGCTCCCTTCTTGGTTATCCCATCCAAACTTTACTTTATATTTGCTTAAGCTTCTTCAACTAGCAAAAATACCGTTTCTGATATTCAGAAGTTTTCTTGTAGAGCCGTTTCATGGCACAATCTCTTTATATAATAGAGAGAGAAGAGAAAAACTCTCAGAAGATTTTACTTTCCAAGTATCACCACCAGAATTGCAAGATGTAAGCTATGATAGTCTTCCTTATTTCTGTTTAGCTTTTGACTTCTGTTTGGAGGGTAAGTTTTTGGGAATTAGTTTCTTCTCTCTGAGTTTTTGCTATCCTACTGAGCTTGGTTATGATCTCTCTATGCCATTTTCATCAGGGTAACAGTTCTTTAGAACAGCGTGGAGTTTTCCATCTGGATGCTCCATCATCATCGGTTTGTTTGCTGATTCAGCTGGAGAAACCAGCAACAGAAGAAAATGGGGTGACTCCTTCTGTTTATTCTCGTAAAGAACCAGTAAGCGTACAAATTCTGAATTGTTGAATGTAGCTGATTGGTTTGCCCTTATAAGTTACCAGAGTGTTTGTGGGCCTGGATCAGTTTTCCTATATGGCATATGCCTTTCGTTTATGATTTACCCTAGGAATGTTAGGTGTTATAATCGCTTCCTGATGGACACCAGTTACACTAATCTGTGAATCTATCCAGGGTTTGGTCATTTGAAGTTGTTATAGCTGTTTTACACAGATTAGTAAAACATAGTCTTATGGGGACAAATATTCTGCATTATGAATCTTTTCCTTATCGACGTAGAAGCAAGATTCCTAGATTTTCATTGTTGTAAATATGAAGAAGTTGAATGCCAGTTCATGCAATATGAAATTATCGTACGTAATGTACAAGATATCCTCATGCTTGTGCTAAGCTGATTTATGTGCTCTTAGCTTTTTTCTCCATGTATTGAGATAATGCTTTCTGCCTGCTAATTATAAGTTACTTGTTCAGGTTAACTTGACAGAAAGGGAGAAGCAGAAGCTACAAGTTTGGTCTAGGATCATGCCATATAGAGAGTCGTTTGCCTGGGCCATCATCCCATTGTTTGACAGCAATATGAATGCTCCATCTGGTGGTTCTGCTTCACCTGGCAGCCCCCTCACTCCTAGCATGTCAGGTTCACTTTCTCAAGATCCTGTTTTAGAGCCAACCGCGAAGATAACAACAGATGGCAAGCTCAATTATTCAAGTGCTGTGGTCGTTGAAATTTCAAATTTAAATAAAGTTAAAGAGAGCTATACTGAGGACTCCCTTCAGGTATACTAGATCTCAGAATGATGGCATAAATCATGTGATCAAATACCTTTTTCATAAAATAACCTTCTAAGTAGACCTTGCAGATTAATGTTTGTTTGAAACTAGATGCTTCTGCATAAGAATCTGTGTCTGAATTTCTTCATCTAAAATGTAGGACCCAAAGCGAAAGGTTCATAAACCTGTTAAAGGTGTCTTAAGATTAGAAATTGAAAAGCTACAGGCTAGCTCTGTTGATTTTGGAAATACTGCAGAAGGTGGGCATGCCAGCCATGACTCAAGTGAACACGGGGACCAACTGTTCGATGCAAATTATGCCAGAAGCTCTAGTAATGGTTCTTCTGGAGCTCCAAGTGCCATTGCTAAGTCCGCTTCCTACCACGCGAAAGGGCTTTCATGTAATGGATCAAGTGCTCTTGGGAATTTGGGAGCTGTTGCTGATGACGTATGTTTATTGTTCTACGAGTCAAGATTCTCTTAATGCTTGCAAAGTTCTGTTTCTATATGTTCATTTTGGCTAGTTCTCTGAAGTCAGTCCTTTGATGTCATGTTCGTAAGTTTATGATTCTAATCTTTTCTGTACTTTGCATTTATATTGACCAAGTATCTTCATACTTTGTACAGGTTCAATCCTTTGACTTTCGTACAACAACAAGGAATGAGCCATATTTGCAACTCTTTCATTGTCTTTATGCCTATCCATTGACTGTCAGCATGAGTCGGAAAAGGAATTTGTTCATACGTGTAGAGCTCAGAAAAGACGATGTTGATGTTCGTAAATCGCCATTGGAGGTAGGTGATACCTGACACAGTTACAACAACTTTCTGAAGTAAACTGTCTACAGTGCTGACGTGGTTGTCAACTTGTCATTTACCAGGCAATGCATCCAAAGGAATCAGCTGCATTACTTCATAAGTGGGCTCATACCCAAGTTGCTGTTGGGGCTAGGGTTGCTTGCTACCATGATGAAATTAAAGTTTCCCTGCCTGCTATTTGGACCCCACTTCATCACCTCTTATTCACTTTCTTTCATGTTGATCTCCAAACTAAATTAGAAGCACCAAAGCCTGTGAGTCTTCTTTTTTTCATACTGAAGACTGTCTTATTTAATTTATCTGTACTGCTGACATCAAGCAGGATTCTTCATACTGCCATAGCATTTGCTTGTCTGACTTCTCTTTTCTTGGGTTTTGTTTCCCTTCCGTGTTTTCTTTTTAATACTTTTGCAGGTGGTAATAGGCTATGCTTCACTGTCATTATCAACTCATGCTCAGTATGTTCTTTTCTGCATCACTTATTTTGATCGATTTCCAGATTATATAGTAGTTCATCGACTTTCTCTTTCCCACTTAGTTGCCACATGGTGAAATGATATACACGTGATCCTCTTAGTTCTTAGCTTACTTATAAAAGATATGTTATTTTGCTGTTAGTGCAATGCTGTAAGGTATATATTGTTGTAAGGTTAAGTTTGAGTGCTATGCAACTCTGAATTATTAATCTCGGTATGTGCCTTATGCTTGCTGAACCACCAAACTACTGGTGTTCAAGCACCATATGACTTTTGCTCCTGTACATTACATGGTATTCAAGACTTTAAGAACGAAGTGGAGGGAATTGCCAAATGAATGGTTTTTGTTTTGTGAAATCTCATATCACGTTAATTGAAGGAACAAACTTTTCAAGGTGGCAGTTTCAGTCATTGTATAATACAGTGGCTCTCTCGACGTAAGCTTCATTATCTAAGCAATCAACTGGTGATCTCGGTGATTACACCCTAACTCATGGAGGATGGCAGTTATCTTTTGTTTCTATCGTCTGCTCTGCTGTGAGGGATTGAAAATGTAACAATTTTAATGGGATTCCCTGGAGTTCATCATTAAATATTTGATTGCTTAGCTTTAATTGTTGAAATTGGCTTTCACTCGTTAGAATTTTATCTGATCACGTGTTTAATGACTGAATACTATTTTGAATTTTGGAAACATTGCAATATTGCAATGTTGCTGTATATGTGTATTTGTTTTATGATATACTTTGGAATTTATGGTGTATCTGAGTCGCATTATATATTGCTACTGTCCACGTGGGACAATTTGGTTGGCGCCTTATTAAAATCATCCTCTTGGTTACATTCAGGTTCAGATCTGAAATTTCCTTGCCCATCATGAGAGAGTTGGTTCCACATTATCTTCAGGATTCTGTTAAGGTATGGATGTGTTGCTATATTTTTTTCCTTGTAAATATGTTGCTATATAGATTTTGGACATGAATGGTCTTTACTTTCTCAAGTGCCTGTGGCCTCTGCACTTTGCATTTCATTGATGGCTATCTGAAAACATCTTACCTTTGTCTCTGGGATAATTTGTTGTTCCTAATGTTAATATTTGACAAAAGTTCCTAATGTTGATATTTGACAATGCTTTGCAGGAGAGAATAGATTACTTGGAGGATGGAAAAAATGTATTCAGGCTTCGCTTACGACTGTGCTCATCATTATACCCCATTAGTGAGCGCATTAGAGATTTTTTTCTTGAGTATGACAGGCACACCCTTCGAACTAGTCCACCTTGGGGGTCTGAGCTTCTTGAGGTGCACATTCTGAAAGCTGCATCTTTCCTCATTTTCTATTTTCTTAGTTATCTGTCCAAAAGGTTGGTTAATTAATACCCCCATTGGGGTATTTGCTTGATTCAGTCCTATATTATTTTGTCCCAAATCAAGTGAAAGGAACCATGACATTAATGCTAAAATGCCTTTGGCTATATATCAAAGACTTGGTTATGCTCTGCTGGACAGATGATTGTTGAATACCTGGGTTATTCATTGGCTCAAACTTTAAACTTTAATATGGGTAGATTGATTGCTTGATACAATATCCAAGCACAAAAGCCCAATGCTTACATATTAAAGAAGATATCATGTCTTGGCTTTTGTTCCCTTACATACCGAAACCAAGCTGCCCATACATTGTTAGTTTGCTCGAAACCCTGTCTGAAATACATATTGATTTTCAAATCTAGAGGTAGGGATAAAATGGAAAACATTACTCACTAACATTGCAGCTATATAAGGTAACCTAGGAAAGACATGAAAAAGCAAGAACAACTAAATTCATTCCTGCTGTCTCCAGTTAAAGGGGAAAAGTTAAATATGTTTCTTTAGAATCATAGCATTGCCTTCGAACTGAAAATTGCTTATTTAGAGGAAATTGATAAAGTTGATATATTTGCTTGCCTGAAATTTGCATTGACAAGTCACTTGACCATGAGCTCAACATATGCATTGATTTTTTCTTTTGAGTTTGAATAGGCAATTAACTGATGCATTTGTTCTCTGTTTGATTGAACATACAGGCCATAAACAGTTTAAAGAACGTAGATTCAACTGCTTTGCTTCAGTTTCTCCATCCGATCTTAAATATGCTTCTCCATCTTATTGGCAATGGTGGTGAAACTCTACAGGTGCACCGACATTCTTTCAAATAATTTTCGCTTTCATGTGTCGAATTATCTGTATGCATATGCCAAATATTCTACTCACTATCTTTTGTTATCTTTTCTATTTTCTGTACTCCATTTTTAGTTTGCTTTCTGACTTTATTGGTTTCCTTGTCTTCATTCCCTCAAATTTCAAGGTTGCCGCCTTCAGAGCCATGGTTAACATTTTGACAAGGTATTCTGTTCTACTATGTCTATCAATATTACGCATGGAACCATCAACCTTGCTTTGCAAGCTGCAGATTCATATGTCACTCTCCATTTTCTTTTCCTTATGCTGATATACTCATTATGTTAACTTTTTCTCATCTCGGGGGATTTCATTTAGGGTACAGCAAGAATCAGTGGATGAAGCTGAAAGGAATGTTTACCTCGTAAACTATGTCGATTTTGCCTTTGATGATTTTGGTGGTCGACAACCTCCTGTATATCCGGGTTTATCTACTGTTTGGGGAAGCTTGGCTCGGAGTAAGGTAACTAATCATTCTTCCTATGTCGATGAACATTGCATTACTTGGTACAATTAACTCAACTTTCTTTACATTTTTCATGCAGGCAAAAGGGTATCGTGTAGGCCCGGTATATGATGATGTGCTGGCAATGGCTTGTTTTTCCTGGAGCTGATCGTCAAGTCAATGGCTCTAGAGCAGATGCGGTTATTCTATCTCAACCTTCCCTCAGGTATGATTTGCATGTTTGGGTTCAAATATACACAAGCTTATTATATAGGCTTATACAGATGTAAGAATCATCAAATGCTACTCCCTCAGTCCCAGCCGAATCTGCACACTTTTTGGTCAACTTTCTTAGGTCATGTTTGACCAACGATAACTTTAGTTACGCATACTAACGGTGTGTTAAAATTTAATATTTAGAAAATGCATCATGATGAATCCAATAATATTTCACATGATGATATTGGTGTATACATACTAGTTGAAATTTATGGTTAAACGTGTGTTGAGAAAGTTAACTATAAAGTGGTAGCTTCGACTGAGACAAAGGGAGTAGTACATTTTGGTTTAGAATTTAATTGCAGCAAAATGCTTCTGATTTGATGTGTGAGGCTTAAACAAATGTATTTATTTTTTCTTGTTTTCTGCTTCAGGCGAGGATGTTCCACCAATGCAATTGAAGGAGACTGTTTTCAGATGTGTAATGCAACTATATGATTGCCTCATTACAGAGGTTCATGAGCGTTGCAAGAAAGGATCGGGCCTGGCCAAGTACTTAAACAGCAGTTTGGCTTTCTTTTGTTATGACCTCTTGTCCATCATAGAGCCTCGTCAAGTTTTCGAACTGGTATGTTTCTACTTATTGAAAAATTATCTTCATGATATATTCTACCTTTTTCCTTATGCTCATGATGTTTGATTCTCTGCTATACTCTGATTATTTACCAAGATAGAGGAGTTAAAAGATGCTTTACAATCCACCTGTGTTGATCTTATCTTATGACAGATATGAGTGTCATCTTATCATGGAAGTTTTAGTAGTTCTATCAGCTGCGGAAATTATAATGAGATCCTCGATAATTTCGTATTTTCTGTTGCATATCAATCATCCTTTAGCAAAGTTTACACTTGATTCTCATAGGAAAATGATAGCATGAACAAGAAGAACGTAGAGATTGATAATGGGTATAATCATTGTAATTTTGTTTTTGGTTTTTACTATAAAGAAATGACTAATGATTACCATTACACTTGGCTGGTTGATGAAAATGTACAGGAATGAAAATTATTATGATATTTTTCCCTGCACTGTAGGTTTAAGATGTTAATAATCAGTTGCATTTTAATTTATTACTCCCTCTGTTCGGCATAAAGAGGCCTGTGTGCATCACTAAAATAGTTATAGAAACATGGTCGATATGTGGAACCAAAAGAGTATAGTGATATCTATCTTTTAGCAAATAAATTTACCAATATATGGTAAACAACTTTTAAGGGCTATGATTTGTTTATTCATAGGACTCTGGAGACTGTGTGGTAAGTATCTCCACAGATCATACACAACAATGAAAACAAGACAAGCCTTCAGCCTATAAGCCCTGAAAATACAGTCCTCGTCATAAGCCAAATGGTTCGATGTTAAGGCCTAAGTTATCGGCAAGAAATCTTATATTTCCTAGCTTTGGGGTTTCCAAGGAAGACAGTGTTTTGAGTTAGCTGCATTGATATTCCATTCGGCGTGTTATCAGAGAACATATAATTTACGGGTGAACTCCATGCTATCAAATATTGTGAGGTTTGCAAGTACAAGTGGATCACGCTTACGCACATAGAATTATTCTCATTTGATTGTCCTAGATTAATTTGACATCAATATTTTGTTGTAATATTTAGCTGGAGTCTACACCTTCCATTTCCCCATCACTTTCCATGACTTTACTATTGTATAAAAGCATATCTCAGCATTTAATTGAAATCTTACCTTTCTTCATTGTTATGCAGGTATCATTGTACCTGGACAAGTTCTCAGGAGTTTGTCAGTCAGCGCTGCATGAGTGCAAGCTTACATTTCTGCAGATTATATGTGATCATGACCTTTTCATTGAGATGCCAGGCAGGGATCCTTCAGATAGGTAAAATGAAAACATTATTCTTGAAGAATTATTCTTTCAGATGTAATCTTTTTTGATGATGTTAAAGTCTCAGAGAAGTTACATGAATCAATATATGGGTTAGTTTAACTTCTCCTTTGCACCTCAATTGCAATAAGTTAGTTTCAGTAACTTATCTAGAGTTAGTTTCAGTTAGTCCCAACATTTTCTACTTTAATGATATCCTCTGGAAGCCGTGTTTGGTTTGTTAGGTTTTCAAAATTTCTTTCTCCACAAAAAAAATAAAAAAATACTAGGATCCATATAAGCTATTGTTCAAATTAAAATCCCCTACGCAATTCTCCTCTCATTCGTTCACAGCAGTCTCTCCCAAACAAGTCTTTTCTCTTCCCTCCAAACTGAAATCTCTCACAACCATTCCTTTCATAAATTCTGTAAGATTTTTCTTTTCACCTGAACATAGGCAAAATTTTACTTTGGCGAATCTTTTTCATTACGACCCTGTTGACAAGCCTTATTGATATTTCACTTGACCTGATCTGTTGTGGTGGTGCTAGATCGTAGCTTCTTCCCTTTAGGAGCCTTTTGTTTGTCTTCTAGTCTTATCTGATCTGAGTAATTGCAGAGCTCTTAATTTTCTGAGAAATTTATGACACGGGACCCCCAAGTTTGTTTGACATTTTAATATAAACCTATTAGCATAGTAGATTGTTTCTAACTCCATCTTGCAAGTGCAGGAACTACCTTTCGTCTGTCTTAATCCAAGAGATTTTCCTTACATGGGACCACGATGATCTATCTATGAGATCAAAAGTGAGTGTAGGCTTTTCGTTTCTGGATGTGTATCTTGTGTTCATTCGTTTGCGTAACATTTACTCCCTTTATTCCACATGCAGTGTCATGCTTCTATAACTAAAATAGTCATAGAAACACGACTCTATTCGTAAAATGGGGTGAGGATTGAGTAGCAGGAATGTGTTGCCTTCTTTACCCTTATTACATCTTTTGGTTTATTTTGTAGGCAGCCAGAATTCTCGTGGTTCTGCTTTGCAAGCATGAATTTGATGTTCGTTACCAAAAGCCTGAAGATAAGCTCTACATTGCCCAATTATATTTCCCTTTGGTTGGCCAGGTGCGTTGGCTTCATTACTGCTACTAGAATATTTATGCCTCATTCTGTGCATACTGTAGAGTCGTTTTGAGACATGGCTCTTCTTTATTCTTTGTGTTGTTTGTTTAAGGTAACCTTTACAGTAAAGTTTGTCACAAGAGCTTACATATCCAATTTAGTTTGGGCTGCGAATAAATCCTCAGTAAATATCACTCGACCTCCCTGATTGACAAGTATGATGGCACCATTGAGCCAACTGTTGAGATTATAGATTGTGGATAAGGCTACAGTCAACTGAACCCGGTGGCAATATTTATTTTTTGGTCCAGAAAAAGAGCAATATAGGCTCAGTTGACTTGGGGACTCCTTTTTTTTTCTTCTGTAAAATAGTAATTGGGTGTTGGGTATTATATCAAGATGTTTTAGGTAACTTTAAAAAAAAAAAAAAAAATTTAGTTGGCGGGAATGCTGAATGGTCTTTCGGACTGGGGCCCTTGTCTAGATTTTGTCATAGCTGATCCATAACATGAGAAAGGAGACTGTAACTGCTTAGACCCACTATACGTTAGAGGTACAAAACCATTGGAGTGGGATTCGGTCAATGACAAGAAGAAAGATTTCATAATCATTTCTGACTCATCTATTGAGCAACAAAATGAGGATGAGGCAAAAACAAGCATGAAGTTTAAGTACAAGAGAGGAAAAAATAAAATGACACGAGTAAGGAAGATTAATAAAAAGGAATGGAGGAATAAAGGAAGGTAAAAGAAGTAAACAATAGTGAGGAAGAGATAGAAAATGGATGAGCAAAGAAGAAAAGAAATGTACTCAAGAAGAAGAAGCAGAGGGACAGGTTCACGGTTCAGTTCCGCAAGGGAAAACTGAACAAGAAGATCAGAACTGGGATACATAATGGACAGGTTCTGAGACACTGTCAGAGATCCAGAGAAGGTGCAAGGGCAAGGGGGTAGCACAAGAAGCACAAACGAAGCAGGAAGGAAGGGTAGGCTCACAGGTTGCTACTCAAGAAGGCAAGCATAAGCAGTCAGAAGATGATGAGGAAACCAGATCGATCAACACAGTAATGTTAGCAAAGTGGAAGGAACACGAAGTGCCATTGAAGAAAAGGAAGTTGCAAGAAGATAGGCAGGTTACCAAATTGATCACTTATCGCATGAAGCTAGAAGGGCATGTTAATTGTACTCAGGGTTCCGACTTGGCTGTCCCAAAATAGTCAGCCCAAGAACCATGACGACACTAGTGTGG
>JAUOBV010000007.1:11443480-11454832 GCA_032360425.1 Rubia occidens
TTGGATGTTTTCTTTTAATTATACTACTCGAATGACGAACACTTGTTCTAGTGATAATGGACAAGCGTTCATGAATCAAAACGTGTTAACGCCAAGTATATGTGAATACGTTATCTGTTAATTGATGAACTTTTTTTTGTTATGCATTAGGAATTTAGTTAATTAATTGCAGTCTTTTTATACTTCTTTTTTCTTCTTCTATTCTAGTGCTCATTCCTTCCTCATTATACTATCATGGTGTTTTTATTTTAATATTTTTTCATTACTAGTATCAATTTGTTAATTTTGATGATTAATATTTAATGTTATAAGGTCTTTTTTCGGACGGAACTCTAATTCACTTCACTTCAGTTCATAGTGTATATATATCCCCTTTTTTCCATTTATTCAACCGCTTGTTATATCATAAATAAATTGGTATTATTTTAATGTAAAATATTCTTATTAGTTGCAATGTGCATTTTTAAATATTAAATTTTTATGTTTGCATTTTTAGAAATATGAATACTAAAATTAACAGATGTATAGACAGTGAAAAAAATAAAGATAAATATAATTGGGACGTAAAGACACTTTCAACTAAGATTTTTGCTCATTTAACAAGTGGATTTATGCAAAAATTTACTGGAAAGTCAGAATATCCAATATTTTAAATATTAATTAAACTCTTAATCAGCATTTGATTCAGATCCAATGCTTATATATATATATATATGATGGTCATGAAAATATTTTATTTTGATTCTGATTTAGTTTAGTGGCTGTTGTTTATACCTAGCATTAGGTATAGATAGGAGGATGAAAACGTTTTTGTTATGTGTTTTGTTTTTCCTTGCCCAGTATCTCCTTAATTTACACAGAGCAAATGACTAAGGTAAACTCTTAACTATCACGATCGTCCATCTTCGACCCCCTATTTTGTTTTGCACACTTTTGGCCCTTGAATGAGCAAATAAGCTGTTTTTTGAGACAGTTAAGGGGCCTAAAGTGTTTAAAAATGGCAATGACTCAACAGTTCTACAAGTTGAGGAGCCAATAGTATTAAAAAAAATAAAGAGTCAAAGAGGGACGATCGTGATAGTTAAGGAGCCACCGAAATCATTTGCTCTAATTTACACACGTAGTTTCTTTAGTTGAATTTAATCAGCACCCCCATCTAGAAATGCTTAATCTGGTGTGTCCTCATCTTACTTCATGAAAACTATTGTATCAATCAATGTTTCCTCTGCAATAATAATTGTTGCTTTCTCTTCTTCCCCAGCAAGTAAATGAGTAAATCTTCATGATTATGAAAATAGTACTCCATCCTTTTCTTAAAATTGGTTTTCAAATAAAAATTTAGCTTTTAAATTTGAATTCACACTGCATGCAGGAAATGGTTGACTCATTTCTGAATAATGATTGCGATTTCATGGACTTTCTTGATGACGAAATATCCGCTACTTTTGGAGAAGACCAATTCCTGGCCTGTTTATCTCCAGAACAAAACACACAGTCCCAAAGCCCCACCATGAATATTCCAACAAACGGTTCCACAACAAATCTGTCTTCACTTTCAGCCATGGAATTATGCACCACCATTAATGGAGGCAATAGTAGTACCAGTAATTTCACCCCAAAACCTAAATCTTCTCCAATGACTCTCACATTTGGCAATCCAACTATGCCAGAAATAAACCATGATCAGGACGATGCAGTTTCCGAGGTTTTAACATCTTTTCCGAATTTAGAGGAAGGTCATCTAGTCATCACCAAAACTCCTCAGAAACCTAAAAAGTCCGGTGGCCGCGTTAGGCCTCCTTCGCAAACTTATGATCACATAATGGCTGAAAGAAAGCGACGCGAGCTGCTCAGTCAGCGGTTCGTGGCGCTTTCTGCCATAGTCCCCGGCCTAAAGAAGGTACGATAAAACATTTTATCTTATATTTTCTTTATTCACAAATTAAGATATGATGTAACGCATGAAATTTCGTATATATTGTGATGGCACATGGAAAGCGAGGCATATTAAATTAATACATGTCCGCATACTGTGTCTAAACAAAAGGCACGTCCTTTTCTCAAATCCATTACTATAAAGAACAGCATAACTTGTACAATTTCCCTCCCCACAAACCAAAACTGCAAAACATCCTTATTTTTCTTTGTTTGATTGCTTTAGATGGATAAAACTTCGGTTCTCGGAGACGCTATCGACTACTTGAAGTATCTCCAGGGGAGGGTGAAGGCCCTGGAAGAACAAGCCGCAAAACAGACCACGAAATCACTCGTGTTGGTGAAAAGATCGCGGGTGATGCTCGAGGACGAGGGATCATCGGATGAGACTGGTGGTGGCGGCGGTGGTGGTGGTGGCAGTTACGAGGAATCATCACTCCCCGAAATCGAAGCTAAAGTATGCAATAAGAGTATTCTGCTGAGAGTCCACTGTGAAAAGCACAAAGGAGTTCTTGTGACATTGCTTTCTCAGGTAGAGAAGCTCAATCTCTCCGTCGTCAGTACTAGTGTTGCACCATTTGGCACTCTTGCTCTGGATATTACTGTTATAGCTCTGGTGAGCCAACCAAATTTTTTCCCCTATTAATTATAAAACTGTTTTTAGTACGAGAATATTCATATTTTGTGATCCAATAGTGTATTTCATCGCTCTTTTTCCCCTTAGATGGATGCAGAATTTAGCCTGACGATGCAGGAGCTGATCAAAAGCCTCCAGTTGGCTCTCCGGGAATCAGCGCAGGCTGCAGATTGTAGCGAATAGTCGAAAATTCACGTGCGAAAAACATCGACGGTCAGGTTTCGATGCGATGATTATTAGAAGGAGAAGTGGAGATGGAGTTCAAATTTAACGTGACGTGAATGAGCTATTATTTTTCTACTTCTATATGTGTTTGTTGGTGTGTAGCAAGATTCAGTTCAGATTATTTGAGCAGTGTACTAAGATCAATATTGTATCCGGCCTCGAGGGTCTCGTGGGCGATGGAAATATAATACTCTAAATATCAAGGAGTTACTACATTTCACCATGTATTTTACTTGTTATGCCATAATAAGTGTAGATACTTTTATAATATATTTATTTTTCTTTTTTATCTTATTTTCATTTTGTTGACCCCATTTTTATTACTCCCCTCCTCTTAAATCCTGTCCCCATTCTACCATATGTTTCTCCTCTCACCCTAAACCCATTTATTGCTCCTCTCACCCTCTCTTCACTCATCCCCGCCGGTTGGAACAGCCTCTGCCCCCGCCGCCCGCCGCCATCCGCCGCCGCCGACCACCTCGGGCTTGAATGTCTGAAGAAGTTAGTATTTCTTTTCCTATTGCCCGCCGTCCGCCTAAGATTAATTTTCACCATCTATTTTTCCGGAGAAGTCCGTTTTTTGAATCAAATTTATCGGGGTACCGTGATGTTGACTGTTTTGGGACGGGATCTGGTTGTGGGTGGTGGGTACCCTCCGGCGGGATAACGGGTCTGGGATGTGTTGGTTGGGGAGAAAAATGAGGGTGGTCGGACAGGACTGTGGTGGTGTGTGGGAGGCTGAGAACGAGGTTGAGCGTGGTTGTTAGGTGGTTAGGTGAGGTGGGTTGAACGGGGTCGGGTGAGGCGGTTAGGCGATGAACCGGGGGCGTTGAATGGGCCGGGGGAGGTGAACTGGTGGGGCGGTGGACGCATGGGCGATGAAACGGGGAGGCCACAGGCAGATTGGAGTGGGGCGGTGAACGGGTGGAGGGAGGCGGCGCCGCCAGGGGGTGGGGTTTATAAAATTAGGGCTATTTTTTAGGGTTACTGAAATTGAAAAGAAATGGATAATTAAATTTGAGGGTTAATTTCAATAAATTGTTTAATTTAACTTAGGTGTTAAATAGAAATTTGGTGAAATTTGGTGAAACTTTTAGTATTAATTTCAATAGATTGTTAAATAAATTTAAATTAGGTGATTAATTTGAAAAGAAAATAAATTGTGATGTGGGAATTATTGCAAAGGCTGAAAATGAATGAGAACAATTTGAAAATATTGTTAGGAATTGATCGAAAAATGTAAATAATATCAAAATATTAAATATTTTGAGAAAATAATAGAAAAACAAATATTTTAAAATAAAATTTAAAAAAATGATAATAACATTTGAATAGGATAATGTTGAAGTAAAATTTGATGATATTCTCATTTACTTAGTATTCATTATGATGATAATTTTGTTTGCATGAAATTGAAAAACGGAAACGATATCGAAATCTAATAGATTATAAGGTTCTGTAGGGGAACATAATAATATAAAAAATAATGTCACATGTAAAGTAATATGCTGAGAACAACAATTGAACGAAATGTTGGTAGAGTAAAATTTGATTATAGTTCCATGTGAATAATATTGATTTCGTACATAACAGAAATAATTAATTCTTTGCATAGAATAAATTGACTGTTTTGTTTTGAATTTGTTCTATGTGCATACTATCTGATTACACGTAATTGAATATGTAATTTATTATTCTGAACTTTACACATTTTATTTATAAATGTGTTATATATTTCTTCTATAATTATGTAATTGCTAGGAACTAACAATGTTGTGTTCTATTTTACAGATGAGCGCTGAATGTATGAAATGAAACAAATACATAATGCATCTAAGAAATAAAATAGTTAAAATTGTCGTCTATTTCAATAATGAAGACAAATTTCTTTAATCGCATTCCATACAATACGTATGATGTGCACGAATCACTCGTCAAAATGGAAAGAAACACTAACACATTTGATGATCTCTTCTTCCAACTTATGATCACTTAACATAAATTTCACAACTACAAACAAATTTCAATACCACATTTAATACACAATATTTGTTATGTAAAAATCAATCTTACAAATGACATGAAACACCTACACATTGAATCACTCCTTGTACATTATTGACATAACAATAATTATCAAAAATTTACTTGCTACAAAAATTAACTTAAAATCAACTCTTAATTATGAAATCTATAGCCAAATTAAATTCCAATAGATACAGCAACACACAATGCCATGTTATATACAAACATTTAAAATTAAAATAAATGATTAAATGAAACACAAGATTCTATTTAAACAACTAAAAGGTCAATAATATAACAATTAAATTTAGCAAAAGCTCATAAGACATGGAGTTTTTACCACCCAAGCTGAGAGTAATAACTAAATGATTTTATACTAGATATGCATTTTTAGAACCTCTTTCATATGCATTTTTAATTCAATTTTTGGAATTAATGACATTGAATATGGGGAGATGGGAGTTAAGGAAATGAGAACTAAAATACACAATATAGATTATGTACAAATCAATCTTATAAATGAAAAGAAAAACCTACGAATTATAGCCCTTCTTCTAAATTATTGACTTAACAAGGATTGTCTAAATTTATAATTTTACATACAATTATTGTTTAATCAAATGTTAATTATGAAATCTATAACCAATTTATATTCAATAAATAGAGTCATGCACACATAATGACATGTGTTACATAAGGTTCTATTTACACAACTAAAAAGCTTCTATTTACACAACTAATAAGTCACTACTATAAAAATTAAATTTTAAAAAATACCTCACAAGCCATGGAGTTTTGACCACCCAACTTGAGAGTAATAAGAGCAAGATTTATTACTACATCAGTAATTTTAGAACCTCTTTTATCGACATTTTTCATACAATTTTTGGAAATACTAACATCGAATATGGGGAGATGAGAGTTGAGGAAATGAGAACCGGAACAAGGGAATGAGAACCAGAAGATGCGAACCGGAGGATGCGAACATTAAGACGCGAACCAGGGGACGCGAACCGAGGGATGCGAACCGGGGAATGCGAACCGGGACCAGAGATTAAGATGTGAACCGGGGGATGCGAATCGGGGAATGCGAACCGGGACCGGAGATTAAGACGCGAACCGGGAAATTCGGCCGCCACCGGAGAATTCGGACTGGCACCGGAAAACCCACCACCGAAAAATTCGACCGGCGAACTTCGGTGACCACCGCCGGGCAACACCACCGGCCGACCACCACCACCAACATTCAACAACGCAATTTAATTAAAATAAAAATTAATTAGTCATGCACTTTAATTAACACTAATTGACCTAAATTAATAATAGCTTAAAAAAATCTAAATACAAAAGGAAATGCAATATACAGGGCGTGAACAAGTAAAATACAGGGTGTGAACAAGTAATTCACAAAAGCAATGATAGGATATGATCCATATTCCGAGGGTCCGAGTATTGAGGAGAATTGAATGTGGGGTCCACACCATAGAAAGAGAAGGCTTACAGTGGCACCGACATCTTGCACAGTATTGCAGCAGCTATTTATGTAATGTCTGGTGCTGAATTTTATCTGGTAGATAATACCGGACCATGTGGCTTATTTTCATTGGATGTTTTTGCTCCTTCCCCATCCAGTCCCAAGCAAAGATCAAAACCTCCCCTTCCATAGGATACAAACACACAAAAATGGACTTTCAACATAATCACATCATTTTATCCTAAGCCTGTGAGCCACTGAGTGGCAAGAATTTCAGCTTTGATGGCGCCAGCTCTGTCCTCAAACTCATTCTTCCTCAACTTCAAAACGCCCTCCCAGAGGGCACCCCTCAGGAAGCCCAGGCTCACTGTTCTCTCCAAGAAAGCAGGACCCTTTTCCGGGTTCGGAAAGTCAGCCGGCGATGATTCGGATTCTGGTGATTCTGAGAACTCACTGCCTTTCAAGTTCAATTTTGGGAAGCTGCCGGATGTGAATGCTTTGGTTCCTTCCCTGAGCCGGGGCTCGGCCGGGTTTTCGCTCGGAAGGACTAAGGACCCTGGGACGGTGTTTGTCGCCGGTGGCACTGGCCAGGCCGGAGTGCGCATTGCCCAAGCACTTCTCCGGGAGGGATTTAAAGTCAGAGCTGGAGTCTCTGATCTTGGTGCTGCTCAGGAACTTGCTCTGCTTGCTTCACAGTACAAGGTAATTAGCTTCATCTACAATGTCTCATGTGTGATCACTATCATGTTTGTAATTAGAGTAATCCGCACAATGTACAACTTTATTTGCAACACTCAGCATATATGATTGATACATGTATGGCAGAAAAGACAGAGAAATGAACATTTCAAACATGTTTCTTGAGGGAACTAACCCATGTTTGTTTTGTAGATCATTTCTAGTGAGGAATTGAAGCGTCTCAATGCTGTTCAATCAAACTTCACGGATGCAGAATCAATAGCGAAAGCTATTGGAAATGCTAGCAAAGTGGTAGTCACAATTGGATCTGCAGAGAACGGACCAGTTTCAGAAGTCACCACCAACGACGCCTTGCAAGTCATCCAGGCTGCAGCGTTGGCCAATGTAGGCCATGTGGCCGTAGTGTACGACGCTTCGTCCATGTCTGCGTCGACTTACAATGTTTTGGATGGGATCACATCTTTCTTCGGGAATCTGTTCTCGCGATCCCCGCCATTGACGATTCCTGAGTTCCTGCAGAAGCTGGTTGAGACGGATCTTAGCTACACCCTCCTGAAAACCAGTCTCACGGAGGATTACCTCCCTGAGAGTTCGTACAACATTGTTGTTTCTGCTGAAGGAAGTGGACAAACCGACTACAAAGTAATGTAATGTATGCATTTTCTTTTTTCTTCCTCATTGTAAGATGATGCAGTGTTGCAAGTATGGGAGTTTGCTTGATTTCTAGACTCAGATAAAAATTTTGTTTGAGATTCTCAGGTTACAAGGTCACAAGTTGCTTCACTAGTCGCAGGTGTTTTCTCCAACACGGAAGTGGCTGAAAATAAGGTAGGATATATTTCAGTACTTATAATTTAGAGGCATATTTGAAGGTTGACATTAATGGAAAGAAAAGATTATTTATTGCAGCTGTTTATTTTTTACTGCTTAATTCGGCATCTTCCTCGTACCCCCATCCAGGTTGTGCAAGTCTCTAGTGATCCAGAAGCCAAGTCAAAATCTACCGAGGAACTTTTCAGGTAATAGAAATTGAAAGGATTATAGTTGATTTTCTACTGAACTGAATATAGTGAAAATTATGATTAGTAGACCAAAACTAATCTAAATAGCATCAAATTGAAATTTTACTGAACTGAATTGAAGTGCAGTTAAGCCGGAAAGAACATGGAAATTTGAACATATGTTTATTCGTGTGAGCAATTAAAGTTGGTAAAAGTACATGCTTAGTCTAAATGTTTCTGAGTACCTACTTGCAGCATGATTCCAGTAGATGGAAGACGAAAAGCTTATGCTGAATCCCTCGAGAAAGCCAAGCTGGAGGAAGAGGCCATAAGAGCAAAGGAGAAAGCTCGTGAGGCAGCAGAAGCGGCAAAGAAGCCTGAAACGCAAGAAACCGAAGCTGGTGATCTTGCAAAAGAAGCACAAGAGAAGGTGGGAGCTTCAGTGGAGAGCCTGCTGAACAAAGCCAGAGGCTTCGGTTCAGGGATCTCATGGGAAAAGCTGAGCGCGCAGCTGAAATCCGCTGCTAAGGAGTCTGACGAAGAGCCTAAAGTGAAGGTTGCCACGGTTAGGGGGCAGGCAAAAGCTCGATCGCTGCCTGCTCAGAAAGCTGTAGTCAAGAAATCTGTTCCATTTAGAACCAGGGAGGTGGCTTCTAAAACAAAAGCCAAACAAACAGCAGAGTCCAAGAAAGAAGTGAGGAAGGTTTTTGGTGGACTGTTTAAGCAAGAAACCATTTATGTCGATGATGATTGAATATGATCTCTGTGTATTTCCTCAACATTCGATACACTATTCTGAAGTAAGATGTTTTGGACAGAGAGCAAGAGGAAACCTTCTTTTCTTGCCTGCTTGTGCTGATTGTAAATTGAAACTTCTGCCACCTATAATGCAACATCTCACATTTTTCAGCCTTCTACACGCAGTACTCAAAAACGCGATAAACAATTTTGAAACAAAACTTGTGTCCATCTTCTTTAAAAGAATTGACATTATACAGCAAGAGTCAGATTCATTAAAACTTCTAGCACGAGCTCATGGAAGTGAGACAGATTTACGAAAAGTGCCGAAAGGTTCAAAGATGAAGATGACAGATTAGAAAACATTGCAAAACTGAGTAATCTTGAAATGCACAACAGAAATCCTTAACTTCAAGGGCATTGGTACCATCCCATCTCACCATAGCAAGAGAGTCTCCAAGAACGAGGTGAATGCGCTTTCTCAGATATTGTACAAAACCTCTAGGATATGGCACCTCTTCATATTCCTCCGTCGCCAAACTGAAAGCAGCTATAACATAAGTGTCTAAGCCTAAATCTAATTGTCATATAGGAGCACTATCAGGCCGAGATAACCAATGCAGGCGGCTGTTGAAAGACACTCCAGACTTTCCATTTTGACATTGACGGTCATTGGCAGGAAGGAATAGATGGCAATAGGCGGGAATCTCTTCATTCCTCCAAGTTTTGTTTTTTACGCTAAAGACATGCACACAGCCAAACTTGTCGAAACTGTGTAACACAATGTTGTAATCATCATCGGAACTATCATAGCCAACACCATAAAAGCTTCATGACCAATGCCTCAATGATAATGAATGCGGGACTTTAAGGGTTTCTAGAGTAATGGGATTCGCCAAAACTATACTGAACGCATTATTACCGTGATGAACCTTGCACATAAGTCTGCTTCGCTGCCTTGGCCTCCTATTTGTATCCTCCACTTTTGCAATTTAAGTTTTACAAAGGATGTGTTTGGTGAATTGCTATTAAGGAATAGAAGAAGAAGAAGAATATTAAGTAAATATTACCTTTTCTGTATATGTCTTTGTACGTTTATATAATGTAACTCGAATCATGAATACAAACACACATTACATCCATATTTTCTACATGATTGCAGAGCCTAAAAATCCCGAAACCTAAACCATAAAATATTTTTCCGCTGCCATCCTCCTCGAGCCGCCGCCTTCACGCCGTTGCTCGACGTTTGATCTCCGTTCGCAGACCGCCGCAGCCATCGTGGTTGCCGCACTCTCCGAGCCGTCCGCTGCCCAGATCTGCGCAAGCGTATCCTGCACGCACTGACAACACCCGCCATGCTCATCAGCAAAGTCTCACGCACCACAACGTCACTACCGCCGATCCGATATGTTTTTGCTGATCTGCTCTGATGTCGATTCCTACTTACGATTTTGGACCAGATGCCGCACAACGTGCTCGCATCGTCCCTGAACCTGAGGCCAACAAGCTACAAAATCTCATTGCCACCGATGTTATTGCAACCTTAATCAAACAATTGCAATTGCAATCTAGCACTAGATCCGCACAAGTTGGTCGATCTATCAATTCTCCATACTATATCCATCTGACGATCTCGCTTTGCTCATCTGTCTCGTCGTACTGAAGGGTGAAGAAAATTACCTTGAATAAACTATTGTGATTTGTAGTGCTTTGCCTGCTAAAAAGAAAATTGGTTTCATTGATAGAACCATTACTAAACCCCTGGCTGGTGATTCTAATGCTGATGACTGGTCTGGAGTGAATGCTACCCTTGTTTGCTGGATCGTGTAAACTGTTGATCCATCTTTACGATCTACTACCACTTATTTTTCCCAGCTCCTTGTTAAGGAGTTGTGGGATGATCTTGCTGGACGTTTTTCTCTTGGTAATGGTCTGAAAATTCTACAGATGCGTGATGATATACAGAACTGTGGTCAGAATGGTCAGACTATTGCCATCTACTTCGGTAAACTCAAGAAAATGTGTGATGACTACAACTATCTTCAACCTCCACGGGTTTGTTCCCGTGAAGCTTTCAAACCAGTGTGCACATGTAACCATGTTGATGCTTCCTTCCATGATCGTGAGAAAGAGATGAATCGTGATTGGGTTGATTTCATCATGTGTTTGGGGTTGTTATTGAGTTGAAATGTTGTGCAAATCCTTGAATATTTATGTTATTTGGAATGCTATTGCAGTTTAGAGATTTAGAGACTGAATTGTCAAGTTGCTGCAGTTTGTGGTCAGTATGCCCATGCCAACTAGCATTCCGGAAACACGAAGGAAGTCGCCATTTGTACTTGGAGATGTAAGAGAAGAAAAATATGGAGATGTTGGAAGAATCGATGTATTATTTTTCTTAATTATGGCAAGTTAAAATGCAGTTGGAAAAGAATCTGGATTGATTTGAAAACTCCTAAATTTTAGGAGAGAATATTGTGTTTATCTCTTTGAATTTTAAATGGATAAGGAAAGACATATTTTATTCCGTATCCATCTTTTTACTATAGTAATTTTCCCATACTTTTGGATTTTCATTGGTACGCAAAAAACAAGACAGAAACGCAGACAATCTT
>JAUOBV010000007.1:11489870-11499912 GCA_032360425.1 Rubia occidens
ATGTCTGAGCCCGGGTTCGAACCGGGGACCTCTAGTGTGTGAGACTAGCGTGATAACCGACTACACCACCCAGACTTACAGCTAATGTGTCGAAATCAAAATATTAATTATAGATTTGTAATTTGGCATGGGGAGTTAAAAAGCAAACCAGTTTACCCTTTCGTTCGACCCGGGAGGATCCGGATCAAACCGACGGAGCAGCTGCCCCGCCGTAGAAATTTAAACTTCAGGCTATTCTACAGCTCCGCACCGAGATCATCAACGTCACGCATCATCTATTGCATTACGGTTGCAGAATTCTGAATATCGAACTGCAGCTATGGATAATCGACACGCTTCGCTCGGCCGACGAACGGTAAAGTTAGCTCGATCTCATGAATCAGGCATATCTCACGCCGTGTTGCATATCGTGTGGAAGAAATTCGTCAAAAAAGTTTTATCTATATCATGGAAAGGAATTGATCGTTGATTGTGTTGCATATCGTGTTTGGCGTTTCCAGTTGGAAGAAATTCGTCAAAAAAGAGCCGCGGAGCGATTGAGCAAAGCAGCATCGGGACCTGATCTCACACAAATCCCGATCTCTAGCTCAAATGCTGCCGGTATGAACTAATTACCTAAGATTCTGCATTAGCTTCTGAAATTTGATTTTTAAAACTTGTACAGTATCATGTTATCAACATAACATCCTTATGTGTTGTTTTTCCCCCCACAAGATGCCGTCTCGATGAAGAAGTCAGAGAGCGGAGCTCGATTAAATGAAGTGCGTGCATTATTTTTTGTGGAGCTAAATGTCATGATGATTTCGAAGGTTGCATTTCGTGTTTTTAATGTTTGGAGGGTTTATTGATTAATTTGTAGATTGATATTAGTAGCTTGGTATCTCAACTAAAAGATATGCAGAAGAGAAACACAGATTTGGATGAGGAGAATAGGATACTATCTTCAAAGGTGTGTAGCTTTGTTCATTCATTATTTTCGTGACATTGAGCTAGCGTGTTGCTCATAGTTTTGTGTTCTTACAGCTGCAATCGAAGGATACCGAGAATGAGATGCTACAGAAGAGGTTAAATGATCTGGTAATTTATTTACATAATGCTCTTCTTCTTGCATTACACAGTTGTTGCTTATTTAAGAAATGGTAAAGGATCTGCTTGAATTATGTTGCTTATGTGGTGAGAAAGCACTAGCCCGTCTAGAGTCTAGTTTCTGAAGATGATAGCATTGTTTATTTGACAGTTTGAATCATCATGTGTGCTTCTTTCAGTTGATCTTTTTCAAGGCACTGTTCATTCTAGACATTAATAATGCTTAAAAATGCTGGATGTCTTCCATAGAGTTTTTTATTGTTTTAATGCAAATTGGGTTTTTAGTATATTACAATGATATGCACAATGGGTGTTTTTTTTGGCTACTGGCTTTTTCAGGAGCAAAATACTGTACCGTCACTCAGAAGAGCTCTCAAAGATGTGGCTATGGAAAAGGATGCAGCAGTTGTTTCTCGGGTAGACTGCCTGTTTGAGTTTAAGATACAAAAATACTTTTGCAGCATCTTTCCAATCAATCGTACATGTTTTCTGTAGGAAGACCTATCTGCTCAGCTTCGGACTATAAAGAAACGTTTAAAGGAGGCAGAAGAAGAACAGTACAGAGTATGGCCTTTGTTTTAGTTTAGAGTAAAATTTTGTTTAGTATTCCTTTGCTAATTGACTGTCATTAGGCGGAGGAGGATGCAGCTTCACTTAGAGCAGAGTTAAATTTCTTACAGCAACAAGCTATGAGTGGTCCTGTTGGTGGAATGTTGTATCCTCCAGATCATGTAATGGTTATGGAAAGGGAACTAACTACTTTAAAATCCCAGCTTGAGGTCAGCCTTCTAGTAATTGCTTTGTTCATGTCAGCATTTTTGCTCTCTCTTTCAGCGTTATTAATGATAGAAAAATTCACAGCAAGAATCAAGATTTAGGCAGCAAGAGCAGCAGCTATTAGCTGAAGAGCAGGCTCGAATAGCTGCCCTTGTGTCTGAAAAGCAGGATTTGGAACAGAAACTTGCCACAATTCCAACAAGAGTGACAGGTTTAGCAAGAAGCAACTCTGGTTTAAATTTCGACAATGCATTAGCCAGTTGACTTTGTCCTGGAATTTTTTATTCATCTGGACCATATATTATTATCTAGCTAAAGTACATACAGATAGTTTTTATTTTCCCATGTTCTGCATTCTGTCAGGGCTATTTTCATAGAGGTGCTAAAGTCCGGTTGAAAGGCAAAATTTTTATTGACATTGCGTAAATATTTCATATTTTTCCCCATCTCTGTTGTTGTTATTGATGCGATCTGTGTGCTGTCCATGCAGAGGAAGAAGCACCAAAAGATACTGTCAAAGCTCTCTCAGAGGTATGCTTGTCTTTAGAAAGTAAATATTTTCTTTTTTGGGTACCTTTTATTTTGAACTCCAGTTATGTGGATATATCCAGCAGTATGCAGCTCTGTCTGACATTATGCAAATGACATTTTATGAGTTTCTTTCTTCCTGGGAAAGAACCTGAGAAGACACCCAGTCTTCACGTTGATGTACTTTGGTTCATACCCAAACACTTCTTGAATCATTACCCAATATCACGTAAATTGAATCATTTCCAAGGTTTTTATTCCCTGGAAGTGAACTATTTAGTTTCGTGGATTCCAGGAAGACAGAGAAAGACTTGAGAAGCAATTGCATGATATGGCTGTTGCTATTGAGAGATTAGAAATAAGCAGGCAAAAGCTTTTGATGGAGGTAATGTCTACTGCACTCTTGACTTTTTCAATACACTCCCAGTTCCTGGTGCTACTGCTATTGGAATTCAGTTTCTTTATTTTCTTGTCATAGATTGATTCCCAGTCCACTGAGATAGAAAGGCTTTTCGAGGAAAACTCAAATCTATCATCTGCTTATGAAGAGGCGAACAAAGTCGTGGCACAATGGGAAGAACAGGTACTGGCTGTTTGTGAAGTTTGATTCATAGAAGTCTCAGGGTTTATAAACTGATGGTTTCACACGTTAATTTTACTTAATATTGCAATGAGATGATTAATATCACGTTTTGCCTGACATGAAATTCGTGCAGGTCAAAGAGTGTCTAACACGAAATGATGAGCTTCGTAGTACGTTACACAAATATAGAATGGAACAGGCAGGGAAGTCCAGTATGAATGAAAACATAGGTGTCTCAGGATCAGGAAAAGATGATACTAGCCCTCCCGAGATCACATCTCTCAAAGTTAGTTTCCGTTTGCATCACTTTTCTGCTTTAATATTTTTCCTGGCTGATTTATGCATAATATATTCATTCCTGGTTTTGTCATCTTCTTCATGCAGGCTCAGCTTGCAAATGAGCAGAACAGAGCAGAGTCGCTCTCAGCAGAAATCTTGCAGCTCTCAGCACGACTCCAACAGGCCACACAGGCTTACAACAGTCTCGCACGCCTGTATGCCTCTTATCTATTTACATCGTCCTCTTCAAAGTATAATCTCCACGTTTCTTCTATTTTGTTAACTTTTTTCGTACTGCTCCAGCTATAAACCAGTGCTGCGGAACATTGAGAGTGGCCTTATCAAGATGAAGCAAGATAGCACAGTTTCTGCATAGTGGAAAATTGGAAATGGTAGAACTCGGGCGTATGTTCATCAACAGCTAGTACTATAGAACCATAACTGTTCATCAATCTTGAGCCATAACTACCGTTTACATAGTCTTTTTTGTATGAAAGCTGAACTACAACTATTAGAAGCAACCTCAGTTTCACCAGTAATCAGCACACGAACACACTCCATCTTTGAAGTGGTGAAACCGATTCGTGTCTCGAACCAAAATCTCCCGACCTGCGAATCTGGAGATGAACTTTGTGAAAGAATGGCAATCTTCACACAGCCTCAAGTTTTTGGTAATCCTGATGGTCTCCCCTTTACTGTTATTAATCAGACCAAAAGCAACAGCCAATTTCTCACTATGTCCAAGCACAATCCTCTCTTTCTCCTCATCCTCCAGATCATAAAGTACTACTTTGGTCTCAGGTACGTACCCTTTCTCCTTCATCTCCACAAACAGTTTTATAAGCAGAGCATGTATCTGCTCAATCCGGGGATTGAACTCATCAACCGATGCAAGCGAGTAAATCTTTCTCTCGACTTCAATCCAGCAGCAGCCAGAGATCTTCTGCAGACCCCTCTCTTCTATCAGCTTCTTCACCCGCTTTACCTCGCTCCACATCTCAGCTTCTGCGTAGATATCAGCCAAGAGGACGTAGTTTCCTGCGTTTTGCGGCTCGAGCTCAAACAGCCTCTTGCACGCCCTCTCAGCAAGCTCAACATTGCCATGAATCCTACATGAGCCTAGAAGAGAACCCCACACCTTTGGTCCCGGCTCCAACCTCATATCCTGTATTATCTTCGCCGCCTCATCCAGCCGGTTTGCTCTACCAAGAATGTCCACCATACAAGCGTAATGCTCCACAGTAGGAGAAATCCCGTGTTGTTTTGCCATAGATTCAAATAGCATTCTTCCCTCCTCAACCAGACCAGAATGACTACAAGCTCCCAAGACGCTAACGAATGAGATTGGACTTGCCGAGACTCCATTTGCGATCATCTCTTCAAAAACTTCAATAGCTTCTCGTCCCAAACCATGGATCGCGTAAGCTGAAATCATCGAATTCCAAGCAACAACATCTTTCCTTTTCTTGTCTATCTGCACGAAAACCCGTCGCCCTAATTCAAGATCGCCGCATCTAGCATACATAGTCACCAGTGCACTCATAACTGGCAGAATGTTATCAAGACCTTTCCTAAGTACATAACCATGTATCAGTTTCCCTTGCTCCAATGCTGCAAGGGAAGCACAAGCTTGAAGAACACTGACCATGGTGACAGAATTCGGCACTGCATCAGAGCTTTTGAGCATTAACACCCGGAAAAGTTCCAACGCATCAAACGGCATTCCATTCTTCGCGTAACAACCTATCATGGCACTCCAAGAAACCACATTCTTCGACGGCATTCCAATGAACACGTTCCTCGCCATTGTCACGCAGTTGAATCTCGCATACATGTCCATCAAAGTAGTCATAATGTGGATATGGCTTTCATACCCGTGGCGTAAAATGTGAGCATGGATTTCCTTCCCCTTTTCAAGAAGACAACTTAATGACTCCGCCACCACACATGCTTTGAGAACATACGTGTAAGTGAACCTATCCGACGGAATTCCGATTGAATTCATCCGTCTGTAGAAATCCAACGTCTCTCCACCATTACCAGCCAACGTTAACGCCCGGAAAAGAGCGTTCCACACGTAAATTGTTCGGCTAAGCGTTTCGTCGAACACCTTGCGGACACGGTCCACGCAGTCCAGTTCGCTGTACATACCAATGAGCTTCGTGGCCAAGAAAGGGTCCTGATCAAACCCATTATCGACGAGGTTCCGGTGAACGGAAAGGGCATCGGAGATGGAGCGTTGGGCGGCGCAACAGAGGATGAGGAGCTCGTAAGTGTGTTGAGAGGGGTTGGGCTCGTGGGGAAGAAGCTGAAGAGCTTTTTTGAGCTGGCCCTTTTCGCAGAGTGATTGAATTAACCGGTTGTAGTTGGTGTTGTAGACGGCGTAGGAGGCGGCAGCGGATGGGCGGAGCGCGACGGAGTTGTGGAGGTGGGTAGGGGAAGATGGACGGAAATTGGGTGGCGGGTATTGAGGTTGAAGGGAGTTGGAAAATTGAATCGACCACATTTACAGCTCTGATGGGTAATGGGTTCTCAGGACATAGCGATTGCTCTGATTATTTTAGGTTTAAGCTTTAGAGAGTTGTGTTCGTTGGCCGGCTGCAAATGCGAAGTGCGACGGAGAAAGACAAATACGGTACAGTCCCTGTTGGATTATCGGACGCCAGCTCCGGTTCTTTTATGTTACCTCGTTACATCAAAACACGAACGTCAAAATTTAAAATAGAGGTGTAAAAATAATGCTATCTTTGGTACGGAAGTGTCAAAATAGTCTGTAAAATTAGAAACTGTCAAATTAACTTCAATTTATTGATGAATATGCTAAACTAACCCTAGACTAGTTTGACTTTTTTGTCAATTGGAACTTCGGCCAGAATTTTACCGAAATCTAATGAAAAGACAATTTTGTCCCTTGAATAGAAAAAAATGGAAAAAGAAGAAAATGAAAAGATGATAGCGCCCCGCACTTCTAGGGTTAGATCAGCACAAACTAATACTCTCTCCGTCCCACCATTAATTGTTTAATTTGACTTTTAAAAGTTGAACTAACTCAACTTCGACCATTAAATTCTATTATATATAAGATTACTATCATATTATATGTTGTTGGATTCATCATAACATGTATTTTTAAATTATAATTTTTCTGATTTTTTTACACTCATAAATAAAGATAATAATAGTTAAAAATTGATGCATTTAACTTTCAAAAGTCAAATTAAGACACAATAGTCTATAAAGTAAGGGGATACACGTCTACCTTTGTCGTGGTCACAAACCCTCGACACAAATCACCGATGTTTGATAAATTCTTCAAATCTGGATGTGCGAAAACATCTAACTCATAATGTTTCAGATCAATATTCTCTTGTTCAAAAAAATTATCATGATAAAATTTCTCAACTAGGTTGCTTAGACTCACATTGTCCCAGATCAAACTTCTCACTTCACTTTATGTCACTATTCACTGTTCAACTTTGACAACATATTTAAATAAATATATAAACAATAATACTATCACATATGATATGGTTGGATTCGTCGTAACAAGTAGTTTCTGAATATTAAATTTTTATTTGTCATTATTATACGTAGTTAAATATATTAACGATCAAATATATTTCTTGATAACAGTGAAAAGGATTCTATAAAATTTGAATTGGGATTGAGGGAGTACTCTCCTTGTTGAATGACTTATAACCATCTCTAGAATTCAATGATGCACTCAAAATGAGAACTTCTGTAAAATAAAATCTTAATTGTAATCATATTATTTCTATAAAATAAATTCCGTACGTATACGTACTGTGTACAACTTGTAATTGGAATCAGAATCATTTTTAACCTTTAATATTATACTACTACATACAACTTGATTAAGCAAAAACTTACTTTCATGTTAATACTAAACTTGTAATTGGAATCAAATTTAAATATATGTACAACTATAGTATAGTATTAATTTGGATTACTATAGGTTAACCGGATTAAGTACTGTAGGTTAACCGTAGTAATACGTATAGTATCCAAATTGGAATCACATACGCAAGTTGTAAGCAAAAACTTGCTTTCCTATTAATACTAATCGTACAACTTGGATTAAGCAAAAACTTGCGTATAATTAGATAAAAATCAAATATAACTTGGATAAATATTAAAGGTAAAATTAGATTAAAAAAATCAATTTCTTGTTGGACTATGAATTTTTTTAAATTTTTTTTTACAGTTTTTCTTCACGTATACGGTGTATCTTGCGGCTAGTAATTATTTTGGAGAGACCACAACCTTTTTTTACCATACATAAACAAAGAGAAAATACAAAAAAAAAATGCAAAATATTAACGGTAAAAAAGTTGGTCGGGACCAGGCACCCCCTGGTCCCCCAATGTTCCTCCACTGACCCCAACCAAAGATCTCTAATTCCCATATAAGGGTGTTGTTGAGTTGGGTGGCATTGATGAGCAATGTGGTGTTGTGCCAATGTTGGTGGTGGATGAAATCAATGGGTTAGGGTTGCCAAACAATCAAGAAAATTTTGTCTCATCTTTTCCTTTTCTAAAAATGATTAGAGAAGTTAAGTTACTCCCTCTGTCCTAGTTGAATTTGCAGTGTAATTATTATCATGATGTTCAAGAAACATGTTTGACCGTTAATATCTTTACCTACGTATAATAACGGCAAATAAAAAGTTAATATTTAGAATCTACTTGTTACGACGAATTGAACAATATCATATATGATAATATTATTATTCAAATATACGATTAAATTTTAAGGGAAATAGTGTTAAAAAAGCAAGAGTGCAAATGCAGCTGAGACAGGGGGAGTACTATTGTTATACTGGCTATGCAAATCTTGAAAGTTGTAATCCAAAGTTAAGCTTCAACGGTGATCAAATTAATTTGAGAATGGAGGCGATCCGGTGGCTATGAGAGGTTAATGGGGATGGGGTGGGGTGGTGAAGTGGTGGCTGCTGGTGATGGAGATGGGTGGTGTTATAAAAGGTATTTTTGTCATTTCAATTTATAGTCTTGCTTGAATTTATTTGGTCAATGCCGGAATTAGAAAGTTTAGCTATATCGACACAAATTTTTCTAAAGTTGGGTTAGATTGGCACATACAATAATTAATTCACAAAGTCTTGTTTTAGGCAGCCTAAACTTTAGGCAGGGATTTATTGTGCAATTATTATAAATTTCATTTGGGATGGGGTTTTTCTTTGAATATACTAATAAATCTAGGGACCTATTGTGCAATTATTAAAATGTTATATATATTAGGAAACAAATGGAATTTTCATTTTTTTTCTTGCTGATCAAAATCTGTTTCTTCCCCATTTTGAACCGCCGCTCTGCGCCACTGCTCCACCGCTCCGGCATCGATTCTCCATAGCTAATCGAATATATGTTTTGATGTAGTCAGCAACGGCGGATTCTCCAGCAATCGTTTCGTATTCGATTCACCGATCGACTAGAAGGTCTTGCGACGGCGCCTACAGGAAGCTTCAACCAGAAGCGACGAGATCGGCGGCGGAGCTTCGATCGGAAGCGCGAGATCAACGAAGGAGCTTCTGTCGTAGTCGGCGGCAGCAGCGGAGATGTGTCCACGGCGAACGGAACGGTGCTTCGATCGTAGTTGCTGACTTGCTGCCAACTGTTGTAGATGATGCAGGCGAACATTGACAGTGAGATCGTCGACGTAGTTGCAGGCGAACATCGACGAAGATTCTGACCAGAGTTTCCGACGGTGAGATTCACGCGCTTGGGATGAACATCTGCTCAAGACCTTCTAGCCTCTTTAATCCAGTCTCTTTAATCTTAGAGAATCTCGCTTAAGTAGCTGCACAATTTTTACTTCAGCTTAGGTCTCATGGCTTTGAATTATTGTTTTTTGGAATATGTGGTTATTTTTCTCTCTGTGTGTTCTTACTCTAGGCTGTTGTTTATTAGTGGTAACCGAGGTACTTTATGTTATCTTCTCTTGCATATTCGGAATAGCATCTGGTTCTATGTAGAATAAAGACTGGCTTTTTTTATGCTTTCATATGAGCTTCTTACATATTATTTGGGATGAGTTTATAGCTTGTAGTTTGAGTCTTTGGTTTAATGAAGTTCCCAAGCAGTAGTAACGTTTGTTTATTTGATCCAGTCTCTTTAATCTTTAGGGTCTAGGCTTAATCATAGATTATTGTTTTCTAGAGAATTTAAAGCGTGTGGCTCCAGACTCTTCCGGTGGCAGACGGTGGCGATGGTGAAGGCGGGCAACTGAGCTTCTGTTCATGAGCGTGGAGGTTTAATATTGTGTTTTACTCTTTTTTTCAAAGACCTGCTGAGGTTTAATATTTACTTGACTGAACTTATTGTCAGCAAAGATTAATTGGTCTCGTGGTTAGTAGTCTTGTTGTTGAGGTTAGAGGTCAGGGTTTGAATCTCACTATAAACTTTATTTTGAAAAATTTATGTTCATGATGTACATGCTGAGGTTAATACTACTTGACCGAGTGTATTTTAAATGATAAGTCTTTGGTGTAGTTGTTATTGCTTTAGTCTATGAGGCTAGAGATCCAGTTTCAAATTCCACGGGTCCATTTTTTGAAGAGTTTTTTAAATTTATTTTTGAGGTACTATAGCTTTATGTTGATGTTTGTAGCTCCCCCCCCTAATGTTTATGTTTTTCATTATTCAGGTGAGATTTTATTTATATGAGTTGATGTTTCAATGGCACGAGAAGCAGCGTCTAGCCCGCAGGGTACACTCAACTCGACTTCTAAGCGTCTAGCTCGCAAGGTAC
>JAUOBV010000007.1:11929908-11940102 GCA_032360425.1 Rubia occidens
ATTGTTAGATTCGTCTTAACATCTATTTTCTAAATATCAATTTTTATGCAGAATTGGTATATGTAGCTAGAGATATTGACAGTCAAACATGCCAATTATGCTGGGACGGAGGGAGTATATATATAATGAATGAATTAAAAGTGTAGAAAAATCAGGAGAAAAAAAAACACAATTAGAGGCTTTAATTTGACCCGGAATTATTTCCTTCCTTAAGAAGCCATACAACCTTTTGTCGGTTGTATCACGAGAAAAATGTAATTACAGCATATGGTGATGAATGTGAGCAATTTTTATTTTTATTCTCTGAAAACGTGTTATTGAGAATGCGGATTTAGAAATTTAGAAAACCCTACCATTTGAGGAGAATAGAAATTGAACAGATATACATGAGAGAAAGTAAAAGTTTAAATTAAAAAAAATTAAACATTTTCAGTCGATCTCCAACACATCAATCACCCAAAAAAATGTCCAAAAACAAATCAGTCCGATCAAAGATTCATTTAAATCAGATGGAATTTTGTTTTTCCAAAAGTAACAAAATTTAAAGGGTGACATTTCTGATTGGGATTTCCTTGTTCCCGTAAGAAATCAAATTTTATTTTGGAAGGGGATCTAGCTTTCTTAGATTCAGATTTCCAAAATTCATCTTAACCGTCAAATGATTTCCAAAATTCATCTTAACTCAAATCATGCAAAAAAAAACCAACATCATATGATTGGAATCAACCGAATTTCAGAAATCAAGAAAAAAATGGTGTATTAATTTTTACCTTAATATTTGGCCTCAGATGATTATGCCATCGTTCCCGACACTGTTTTCCAGCCCTTCCGACCATGTTCTCGGCGATCTGAGACCATTTCCGAACCCCGAAATGGTTCACGAGCTGCTTCAGTTTGCTGCAAATCAATCAAACAGACAAACTAAATCAGTTAAAAACAATTTTAAAAAACTTGCATGAAAGAAAAAAAATACTTGCCCAACTCATGAAATCAAACCCTTACTTATCCTCATCTTCAGACCACTGGCCTTTAATCAGATTCTGGGAAGAGGATGAACCCCTTTCCCTCTTTCTCCCGAATTTCCGCAACGGCCCATCATCCGTTGGAGAAGCTGCAACAAGCTTCGAATCCACCATAGCAAAATCCCAGGTCTGATTCGGCTCCACAGCGAAGATCCCACCGCCAAACCCCAGGTTAAGTTGGTTCCGTGGCGGTGCAAAAGTCATCCACGGGTACACCACCCCGCCACCGCCAACGGAACCACCACCGGCTGCATGGGCGGTGGTGAGTGCACCGCCTGATGGCGCGTAAAAATCAGCAGTGGCACGATTTCCGGGGAGATCAAAGCCGGGATTTTTCTCGAAATTGATGAGAATTGGATCAGAGAAGAGGGAGTGAGACCAAAGGAACTTGTCTATTGCGGATATAGGCATTGAATTGGGCTGCCTTTGGAAATTCCCAGTTCCCCAACCTTCCATGAATGAGGAGAAGAAGGGAAGAAATCAAGGAGAAAGAAATGCAGGCCTTAATTTTGAGAGAGAAAAGGGAGAGACTTGTGTGCTTTCTGAGTTTGGAATGAGAGAGAAATAAGCATATAAGAACTCAACACTGAGAATTATTGGAAATTTTGGAGCTGATATATAAATCTTTTTAACCCAAAATATGTTGCTTTACTTCCAACCGTTGATCAGAAAAATGATCCAGCGGATGAGGTTTAGTTCTCACTGTAACTCCTGGACTTCCCTTTAAGACAAGCTTTGTGCTATTGGTGAGCTTTAAAAATGGGGAAAATTTTATTTAAAAAATTATTTTTTCCAAAATTTATTTTAAAATTATGGAATAATTTGGCATTTTGTTTTATTTTTGGTGAAATTACGTAATATTACGTATTATTGTTAACTACTCTTCTTTTTATTAAAATAATCCTTCGAAATAAATGTCGACAGAGGACTAATTACGTCAGCTATATTGCCGAGAGTGGTATAAGAAAGAAGAATTCATTTCTTTGTTTATTACCTTTTATTTCTGTGTTAAATGTATCAAAAGAAATTATTATCTTACATGTATACATAATGTCAAGTGAAAAAAGATTGCATCAAATAATTTTTCTTGTTATAGGAGCTTAAAATTGATTTACAGAAAGTTTATTGTAATTATTGTAATTACATATTATTATTATTGTTATGTTCATGCATTAAAAAAATCATGGTCTAGTTAATTAGCAGAGAATTTTTTATGTGGGGAAATTGTGTATGTTGGGGTGAGGGCCCAATTAAAATATGACATATGGCAATTGAGTGGATTTAAACAAATTAAAAAAAACTAACATTTGACCCCACTCACTTGCAACATGTCTTATTTTAATTGGCCCCTCACCCCACATACTCAATTTCCCCACATAAAAAAATTTCTGGTTAATTAGTGTGCTACAACCAATTGAATTGATAGTGTAATTTCCAAATTACCAAACATTTACTACACATGAGTCATCCAAGAGAAATTAAGTTATCCTTAATGTTTTCCTTAATTTACTCCTCTACTTAATTTTTAATGCATTAACATTTTTCATAAATTAACAGGCATCTTATTAGTAGTTTTTGTTTTTTTTGGTGAGTGATACAAGGTTGCTTCCTAATTTGCTTCATGCTGCATAATCTTTCCAAATTATTTTTTACTACTCTGGCTTATTGCGAAGTTGAATGTTGACCAGATGAAGTAAAATGTCTGATTTTGTAGTACTTATTTTTTTAAACTACCTTATTGGTGAAATAAAAATGATTTTTTACACTTATATATGTCACTGTAATTATGGTACATTGTTGTGGGAACTAAAAATATTAACTTTTCACCATTAGCAACAATTCCACTTTGTGATTAAATATGACATTGACAGTGATTCATGTGATTAAAAATGATGAAAACATGGATCATTATGCTTTAACATACTTGAAATGGCTATTGTGCAAAAAAATATGAAAAGAAGATGTAGTGCTCATGTTATGGTGGTCGATACATTAAAAATATTTCACAACAATTAGAATACTACCTACTTATAAAAAAATCCTGTCAGATGATATTGGAAAATACAGTTGATTCCTTAAAAATATTTTGAGATCGAATCAAAATTTTAACTACATCAAAAGTAGATTGAAATTATAATAGAATCAATTAGGTGTTATTAGTAATTGAAATTTTAATCATAAGAACTAATAAAAATTTGCATTATGATTCTTTGCCGTTCATGGTCTGGGATTTCAACGCGACAATAATTATATTTATGATTAGCGTTGACGAGTAATATTTCAAATGGAAATTAATTATAAAAAAAATTCTCATGTATAATTTAGTATTCATTAATTTTCAATCCGAACAAAATAGTTTTATTCTAAAAATATACAAATAGCTTGATAATTTGGTTTGCACGGAATTTTGAAGTCAGGTCCCATAACAAGTTGATATTACTGAATAACATATTTTCTGATGACATGGACAGACGGAAGCAGTTTAGACGAGCCTACTTGTTGAGTTGTGCTACGCTCGAATTGACTTTGTGTGATAAGCTGACTTTCGATGGTGAACCCTAATTAGGGTCCAATTGTTAAATTTATGCAATGATTAGTAGGGCAAAAAGGGAAACCCATAACCAAAAAGAAAGCGACAAAACTAGCTAGCTGGTCGCTTAACTAACGTTCAGTTAGTTAGTTAAAGTTGATGGAAAAAGCGTGTGAACGTAAGTCAATCACCAACTGATTACCTAGTCAGGATTCCAGTGAAGTGGTAATCTTGCCAGATGTATAAATTTGGCAGTGATTAGTAGGACGAAAAGGGAAATCCATGGCCAAAAAAATGACAAAACTAGCTAGTTGGTCACTTAACTAACTTTCAATTAGTTAAAGTTGATGGAAGCAGCGCGTGAACGTAAGTCAATCGCCTACTGATTACCTAGTTAGGATTCCAGTGATGCGGTAATCTTACCAGATGTACAAATAACACTAGTTACTATTCATCAATAAAATTTAATTTTATTTCACCTTTAAATCTAAACCTCTCGATATAGCCTCAATTTTGATTAAGCCTCGAAGGATCGTGACAAAAGTAGCATCAGAGCTATATGATTATTGGATTTAAACATGGAAGAGAGCACAAATGAAATATTTAGAGCAATACCTCTAGGTTTAGGATACAATATAGTTGCAAAAATTAAACAATTAAAATCATAAGATTCTATTGGAGAACACAAATGCAATGATCAATGGTGCAATTGATGCTCAAATGGAAAAATGAAAGCAAATTTAGATATGCACATGGCAAGGATGATCATTATGCTAGAGAATGTCAGTGATCAGATCAAACCTGATCAACAACATAACAGTCCACCCCGATCAATTCCGTCAATTAATTCAATGAACAATCAACAAAGAGGTCTAGATGAAAATTATGGTAAAACTCATTCTCCATTAAAGATGAACTTCATGAACCTAACAAAGAGGATTAATCGATAGAAAAGATGCATAGTCTCTGTGACTTGAACCTAGGTGCATGGAAAAAAGACAAGAGATAAGGTAGGAGCGACGTAGTAGCAAGAATGAGGATAGACACTCAACGAAAGATAAATATCCAGCTCCTGCCATTGGAAAATAATCAATATAATAAATGGGATCATCGGTGATGATATGTCAAATACATCAATGAAGAACAGAAGCTGATCCAAGCCATTAGAGAAACCTAGGGATAAGCTCTTCAGGCCAGAAGAAACACCACCTTCTCATATGCTGATATTGCCCCTAACAATACCCCTCATTCAGATCCTTTGGTGATTTCTCCAAACATAGGGGACACAAGAGAGTCTTCGTTAACGATAGAAGTGGGTGGAAGTGATATTTGATAGCTTCTTCAATTAGTCAGGCATCATAAGGCATAAACTATGAAAATCAATGTATCCTCTATTGGGGTTCATTGGTAGGGTTGAGTTCCTAATCTGCATAATCACCCTGCCAATCATTGTTAAGGACAAAGACACGATGGAGACGGTAATGTGTGACTTTGCCATCATAGATGCTCCTTCGCCTCTCAAAGTCATACTTGGCCAACCCTGTGTGAACTAGGCCAAAGAAATTTGGTTGCCCTACCATTTAATGTTGAATTTACCAATAGAGAATAGCACCACATCTATAAGGGAAGATCAGGAGATGACCTAGCATTGCATAATGACAGGCTAAAAAAGCTTAACAAGATGAAAAAAATCAACTCCATTAACTAATCATGCGATAAAGGAGAAGAAAATTCTAGCTTGGAAGCACCTTGATCGGAAACTACTGTGAATGGTCAGATACTCCATATAATTACACCTATTGTCAATTGAATTATTACATTAGAGAAGAATGAGCTTTACTTTTATTCAACCCTGATGAAATTTCCCCACTTTTTATCAAACTCCACCATGCAATGACCACCCAAAGAATAAAGGACAGCCGACTAAGCTAAGGCAAAAGAGTCCTCAACAACCGACCTCTAATAATCAAAAGTACGACTCCTCAAGCTAGTGTTCTCCATGATCAACTCATGTTTTGCATCCATGGTGTAGCTTCCCCCACAAACAAGAGCTATAGGAGGAATACACTCCCCTCCCCCCCCAAAAGAGTAGTTCACCCCAAGAGGAACTATAGAACTATTTTCTTTGTAATATGATGCCCTTAGAGTTTTTCACCCTAAGAGAAACACTAGGGGCACACATTTTTAATAGATTTATGTTCAGATTGCTTATGGTGTCTCTAAAACGGATGGAATCCCATCAGAGGATAACCATCCTACAAAAAGAGATGTCTTATCAGAAGGCAATCACCTAAAAATGATGAAATTATCATAGGACAACCATCTTACAACAAATAAACATCTCATCAGAAGACAATCGTCTAGAAAGGCTGAAATCCCATAAGAGGATAGCCATCCTCCAACAAAGAAACGTCACGCCAGGAGATGATCTCCCTACACCACAAGTTCTCCATAAAATAGGAAAAACTCCCTAAAGCCGAAAAGTCATTCCATATTACTAGTTCCCTTTAAAGAATGAAAAACTCCCTAAAGCGGAAAATTCCCTATTTCCATGATTATTATCTTGAAGGAAAGTTGTGAGGAACCCTAATGTTCTTATCCAGTCGATTGAGTAAGGTTGCCACCCGTTCATAAGTCGCATGGGCTCTAGGTTATATTTTCCGGGTAGAAAGCTCCACATTCTCCTTGTAAAAGATCGAAGAAAGGCGTAAATATTCCTAATAAGCTTGGAATCTTTGCTAATGCTCAAAGAAAATACCATAAGCCTTAAGGCTCTGGTCATAAACAACGGTGGTGACAACATAATCCCTCAATACCCACTCTGCTATGGCCAACTTCTCCCTCAAAATACTGGTGTCCAAGTTAGGACACTTAACTCCAAATTCCATGATCTTAAGTTTGAGCTTCTCGTTATTTTTCTGCAACTTCTTAATTGTATGTATGCTTCTCGTGGCAATGATAAGTTCCAATGATTGGTATGAATGGGCAGTGGACGAAGATGGAAGATATAACCTAGCACCTAATGGACCATAGTTTTCGGCCATCTCTACAAGGAAGCATTCAATGGATAAGTTGGAAATCCGCTCCTTGAATTTTTTGAGCTCATGTTCCCCTACCTCTCCTTTTTAAACTCTCATGAAGCCTTTGAAAGCGGCATTATATTCTTTGGTTACATTACGAAGAAACTCCTCTAAGGATTCAAAATTAACACTACACCCCAAACCATCAAAATGTTGTTCGAAACATAATTTCTTGAAGGGGGTAAGGGTATGGTGGGAATTACACTACCAAAGGGGGCAAAAGAAAAAATAGCGGAGAAAAGGAAAATTTCACCACTTCGTCATATCCTTCAAAGCATGCAATCAAGAAACTATTACAAAGAGAAGCTATACCCTATCCTCATTAGCAGCTACCTCACCTTCTTACACTATTTTCATGGTTTCTCCGGTAGAACTCCAGATTTTTTCACCTTGAGGGTCTTCCATATTTGGTTGTGCAGCCCCGAAGGTCGGCATTAGAGGCTTGGTTGCACCCCTATCAATCTCCATGGTAGGTGAAAGTTTTGAAACGGGACATTTCCACTTTGGATTCTCATCAAAACCAACCCCTTTCCTTTTGTCGATCATCAGAGATTGGGGAAATCTCCAAGGTGTTGAAGGAGAGGGAGATGAACCCCTCCATCTTGTATCCCAACCCACTAGGCATGCTCCATAACCTGTCCATCGTCAAAGAAAGTATAAGGGGCAAGAAGCCCTCTATTCTCCTCATGAAGCATGGGGAAAGTTCCTTAATCACTAGGTTCTTACTGTGAATATGTTGGAAAACCCCTTGAGAGCACTGTTTTTCACAACCTTGTCGAAGAATTCCCAAAAAATCTCTCTCTAAGTTCCCACATCGGCAAAAGGTTGAATATTCTTGCTGGTGACCTATTGAGTCGTGTGGGTAGAGCATGCAGTTTGTAAGTCCTTCATCACCCTATCTAGAGCATCTTTTTCAGAATGAATAGTATCATCTGGACTAGCATCCCATGCTTCAGTAGCTTGGATAGTGTCAGACTCCACCGCCGAAGCTAACTGAGCCAACTGGATCAAAGTATTGGTCGCATATAGGGGAGTTCATAAAAAAAGAAAAATCAGCACAGAACGATAAAAGTACAAGAATTATAAGAAGTCATGCATACCTGAGGTTGATAAGCCTCGGAAAAAAGTGAAGTCATTCCGGAGAAGGACTCCATAGTCGTGGAAGGAATTAAAACATGCACATAAGGTCTCTTCAGATAAGGGGAGAACCAAAACTCCCACCTTCAGATCACTACATCTATGAGTTGTGGAAGGTTTTACAATATGTAAGCCAATGGTGGAGGTGATCGGTTGTGACAAGGATGTACAACCGAGGCTGGAGCAGAGGAACCTTTCAAGGGCTAAGTAGCTGCATCGTTAAGCAAGACTCCTACTAAAAAACACAATCCTACAGTCGGACTCCATGGAAAGCAGGAAAAGAATATGAAGAGAATTAAATTATTAATGGGAACCTTGATCGTTAAAAGATAAGCAATCAGCTTCATTTGGGAAGTAGGAAGGCTCAATGGAACGGTCGTACTTATTGGGATCTACCCTAAAGTCCTTGACATTTAAAAGCTTGAACCAATTTATGACCTTGGACACCTCATCTCAAACAAGAGAGGTGCTCTGAGAACTATTCCCAATAGTCTGATTAAGGAACTGATCCCTCCAGCCTTTGTCTTAAAGAAGGGAACCCATGTACGAGGTTCTTCCCCTTGGTGTTCTTTGCATATAAAGTAAACATGGCCTCCATATATTTTTTTCCTTCTGAAACTCCGGCTGGGCCATAAAGAATACATGCACCAGAAAAAGGTAAGATAAACCTCTACCCCTTCCATGGAACACAACTTTATAAAGTTGGGAATAATCAATATACAATTGGGGGTGAAGCTGGCGAATACTAATGTAATGGAAGTCTAGAAGATGTCTAAGTGCATATGGAAAAGGAAGAGTGAGGTTGTAATCATGATGATGCTTATAAAGAGCTAACCTACTTGGTGGATGGCTCAGCCATGTTTCACCCGCTGCCGGAAGAACAAGAATAAACATTTTAGGTAAATGAATACTCCTCTAACCAGAGTGACCTACTACTCCAGAACAATCACTAGATGACTCGGAATTGGAAGATTTCAATATTGATAGAATAAGAAGTGTCAAAGAAGAAGATAACTTGGCCAGAAAATTTTTAAGCAGGGGCATCAAAAAGAGTCTGGAGATGAGGAAATTTCTACATTCGAAATGGCAGAGAAAGTTGATTTAAAAAGTGGAATTGGTTTTCACAAGAAGAAGTTATTTATCTTCCTAGGGGACTATTCATATCAAAGGTAATAATTACAGCCTCGAAAATCACTGATCATGTGTGTCGGTTACGGGAAGTTTTCTCAATCAGCCTAGCTCATTGCATGTGGAGCCTTAACTAATGTTAAGGTTCTAAATGATTCAAATGTCTGGCAGCTACTCAGAAAGAGGGAATGTTGAAGGTCACCCACAATACATAACCTTTAGACACTAATACAAGAGAGAGCTGATGGTTAGAGCCGAAGTTCCCCTTTAGCCAAAGGTCATGCTATCATTCTACATTTGGACCAAAATTCATATCTGTACACTCTGTTAGGCCAAAGCCCAAAAGACAAAAAGGAAGATCTCCAAATCCAATTCTACCTTCATAATACACCATTTTTCCAGGTACAGTTATGGTATACTGAATATAAGGCAAATCTACTATGGTAAGACACTCATTCTTACATGGATAATGCATATTTATCCTAGCACGATTGGGATATCTCTCGGGATCAACCCCAATAAATACCAAGATATTAATCCATTCTATTCATTCAATTATATGTACTCAGACTGAATATTTTTTGTCTGGTTTTGGCATCAGATCTTCTTCCCCCAACCACGCCCTAGGAGTCTGTCTTCAGTTTCGGTGCATTGAATAATTAACCGACTATTAGACCATGGTTCGACACGTGCAATAGTGGTGGCAGTAGAAAAATGAAAACATTATTTAGTTGGAAGTCACTTCATTTCATTATTCGAAAAGATATCATCATCATAAGTATCATATTGAGAATTGAGGTGTTTCCGTTCAGATAAACATGGCAATTGGAGAAAACAAATATTGGATAAAGACACCAGTAACACCTCTTACAAGGCATATTGGAAATAAAGCAATTAAATCTCGGAAATAAAAATTGCCACAAGCATGCATCAAAAGAATAACTCAATTAATTGATCATGCATTACATTGTCATGCTAAAATCAATACGAAATAACTGAAAGGATAAAATCATGCGATTTATATAAAGCAGTAACACGATTACATGCAATCACATAAAGGTGGAGTCATGAACAACGTTCGCTGCCCTGGAAACGAATTAGCCTCGTATGGGCATCATTCCCCAGGATAAAACCACCGAAGGCAACATCTTAAACACGTAAGAGTTACCTCGGATTCACACTATGCTCGAAAGAACTATCACTAGTCTGACAGAGGGACGACGGGAACTCGGGACAGAAAGAGATAAGAAGAACTCGAGAGACAGGGAATGAGTGCTCGAGTGGTGCAAGGTTATCT
>JAUOBV010000007.1:11964915-11976634 GCA_032360425.1 Rubia occidens
TTGCATGAACCAGGTTATAAACTTTATAACTACTACACGTATAATAAAATTTTAATATTGCAACTAAGACCTTTTATCTTTTATTATTCTAATTAAATCCCGTCTTTCCATAAGCCTATGGAAAGACCGTCTTTCTCTAGACTTTGCCTTTATTGTATTATTCTCATTTTATACTGTGTAAATTTTTAGTTTAGTTTAAGATTCCGTCTCTTGAAAGAAAACGGTCTTTTCCATAAATGATGGAAATATCAATGTTTAAAATGTAAATTAGGAAAATGAAGATAATTTTCGGATTGTGAAATTGAGTTGTAAATTTATAACTAATGCATAATAAAATTTTAATATCATAACTATTTTTTTTTTACGTTTCTATTATTCTAATTAATCTCCCTCTTCTCATACCCATTTTTTTTCAAAAGTTTGACGTAATTTAATTCAGTTTTTTACTTTTTATTTATAGTACTCCTAGTATATTTGGTCCGGAGACGTGGCTTTACTCTTTAGTGTGCAGTGTGACCACTTTGGGAGATATTTTTCCCCCCAAAAGCGATCTTCCACTTTCGGTAAACGGTATAAGATCCTGGAGAAAACAAACCCGACCCGGTTATGTTTTGCGTTAGTGGAATCCACCTGGATGACTGAATGCATGATGCACTCAGACGCACCCTACCCCTTCTCCGTATACTCCTAGTCTCCGCCCTCGCCGCCGCCCTGCCTCCCGACTCCGACCTCCCCATCTGCCAAGCTAACTCCACAGCCTCCGCCGCTCAATCTGACATCGAGGACGGAGATTTGCTTCGACCGAAGATCCGCGTCCCAGAGAGCACTATTCCCATGTCGAAATCGCGAGTCTACAGTGACATTAATGTTCTCCGCCCCAAAGAGTATTGGGATTACGAGGCTCTTACTGTACAGTGGGGGTAATTCATAATTTTAACCTTTCATGTCCTTTGCTAATTACTCTTGCGAGCATGTAATTGAACCCTAGCCTCTGTTATACTTAATTAATGTGCTTTTTTTGGGGTCATAATTAGGGCTGAGATCTTACATTGAATTACCTTTTGTACTTGTAGTGATCAAGAGGACTATGAAGTGGTTAGGAAAGTTGGGAGGGGAAAATACAGCGAAGTTTTTGAGGGGATTAATGTCAATAGCAACGAGAGGTGCATCATCAAGATTCTGAAGCCCGTTAAGAAGAAGAAGGTGAGAACACCAATTGCTTAATCTGCTTGTGACACTTGTTTTTGTCTTCAAGAGGGTCATTAATATCTTTAGTTTCACGTAAATGAAAATGGTGAAGAGTTTGATGTTTTAAAACTCTACAATAGGACTTAACAATATCTCTTATGATAATATTTGACGGGGTGACCAAGAAAAACAAACTGCCACACTATGAGTTGCACGGAGGGTGTACCTGTTTTCGGATTATGAGGCTGAAAGGAATATGCTTTGTTGCATTAGCTTCTGTTTTAGTGCAATTTATTAATTCAGTATTGGATGATGCATTGATGCCAAACTGAAAACTTGAGATCCTCTTTTGTCTTCTGTACAGATTAAGAGAGAGATCAAGATTCTGCAGAATCTTTGTGGGGGACCTAACATTGTCAAGCTCCTTGATGTTGTTAGAGACCAGCACTCGAAAACTCCTAGTTTGATTTTCGAGTACGTTAACAGTACGGATTTCAAGGTCTTGTATCCAACTTTGACGGATTATGATATCCGTTACTACATATACGAGCTTCTGAAGGTGAATGTTACTCATTGAAAATAGTCTTACTATCAAGCATTCTTCCTGTTTTCTTTTGTATTCATCTTCAAAACTCTATGAGAAGGGATTTGTTTATTGGAGTTCTTTTGCAGGCATTAGATTACTGTCACTCACAAGGAATAATGCATAGGGATGTCAAACCTCACAATGTCATGATAGACCATGAATTGCGAAAGCTTAGGTTGATTGATTGGGGACTTGCTGAGTTTTATCGCCCTAACACCATGTACAATGTTCGTGTAGCTTCAAGGTAATAGAATGTGTTCGTATTTGAAATTGATTTTTCCTGGGTGGAAGCTATAATTAGTTGTGACCATATGTTGACTTGTTATCATTGAAATATTTGAGACGACCTCATACATTTTTAATTTTCTAGTTGATAAAACAATGACGTAGATGGAACAGTCAACCCATTATGTAAATAAGAACTGCTCTGGTTTGTTAAAAGATACATACCTAAACTAAGCTTTTAGATTGTTTCCTTACAAATAATTTTAGGTTTTCCAATTTTTATCTTTATGTTTTTTGGCATTTTTTTGTTAGAAGCCTTGGTATTCTGGGCTTATTTTCTAGAAGTCCTCAAGCTATTCTTTTTCATGCTGTAGTGATTCTGAACATTTCTTTTGTTGCTATTCAGATATTTCAAGGGACCAGAACTTCTTGTTGATGATGTACTGTATGATTACTCTCTCGATATGTGGAGCCTTGGTTGCATGTTTGCTGGCATGGTGAGAATTTCAAACCTTAACTTTATTCCATCTCCTTCTCTGCCAGAATACGTTTTTCATGATACATAAGGTGCTTTATTTTATTTTCAAAACTATTTTCTTTGTTTTACAGATTTTCCGGAAGGAACCTTTCTTTTATGGTCATGACAACCACGACCAGCTTGTCAAAATTGCGAAGGTTTTCTGTTTTTTATTTTCTGCTTTGAAGTTTGGATGTACCGTACAGGTCACTTAAGAATAAACAATCTATTGCTCAACTAGCATCTAAAATCGATATATTGTTTAAAATACCTGAAAATTTATATTTCAGGTACTTGGAAGTTGGAACTGATGAACTCAATGCATATTTGCACAAATACACATTGGATCTTGAGCCTCAACTGGAAAATCTTGTTGGGAGGTTAGTGAAATACCCCTATTTTCTTACAAGCATTGGAATATTTTATTTGGGTTTACCACAAGTGTCACAATTTGTGCTGTGAAGTTGAAGTTGCTGTTGTGTTGATACACTTACCATTTTTTCGAACGCCGAACAGGCACAGCAGGAAACCATGGTCAAAGTTCATTAATAGTGATAATCAGCACCTTGTATCACCTGAGGTACTAATCGTCACTCCTTTGTAGTTGGGTGTTGTTGACCGTAGAAGTTTCTTGATACGCTCACACCCCTTTGGAATTCTTTTCAGGCTATTGATTTTCTTGATAAGCTTCTCCGGTATGATCACCAGGACAGACTAACGGCAAAGGAAGCAATGGTACATTCCTCGTGCATTTCAAACTTTAATGTCGGTTCTTATGAACACTTCAATTCTGATGTTTGATTTCGCATCCCAAGTTTGAGATTCAGTCAATCTTCGTTTATTGCTTTAAGCTGGTCCACCGCCTTAGCTTCTGGCGAGTCTCTTACTGCCTGCTTGTGTTTATAATTTCCATTTCCAGGCACACCCGTATTTCCTGCAAGTAAGGGCCGCGGAGAATAGCAGGTTGCGGACACAGTAGTAGCTCCTGAGTACTGTGCAAATAAGAGGAGATGCGTATCATGATGTGGAGAGCATGCCACCCGTTATAATCGAATCCCCCATTTGTGCTATTTTGATGCAATTGCACTTGATAAATTATTTAGACGACAGATTATAATGTGACTTGGTAAAAGTGGTGTTGTTTCCGGACAAACTTTGTCGGCTCCGATGAATTAACTATTGTATGCATTTCGTACTCTACTGCTTTTGTTGCGTGCGTTAGATCGGATGGAACATTCTATGGTTAAAATCTTTCTTTGCCCTTACTTCACAGTCTAAACACGTCAGCTGTTGTATCAGCAAATCTTTGTTAGAACGTTCTACGATCATTACTCTCTCACTTCTAGAGACGCAAGATAAAACTAATCACCTTATCAACTCTTGAAGAAAGCCCTTGATTAGCTTAATCGTTTCTTATCTCTCAATTAGTCTCGGATTCTCCTGCTTAAAATATGAATCAAGACAAGAATCTAGCTACTTACTCTAGTAATAATGAGTAAAAGTTTAATATTTGGTAAAAACACGTTACAACTAATCTAATAATATTTTACATGATCATATTATAACGTATGGCTATGATTGTGATAGTAGTTGCAGTAACTAACCGCTCTTTAAATCAACAAAGAGTCAACAAAACTTTTTAATCAAATGAAAGGTTGTGTAGTGATCCAAAGATAGATTTTGGACACCTAAAAGATGGACCAAATTTACTAAACTGACGAAAAATCCAATACCTTCCTAACCTCCGTTCCAGCAGAATTGACATATTTGTTTTTTCAAACTCAAATTTGAAAAATTTTGACCATAAATATAAATTAATCTAGAGTTAAGTGCTAAAATGATCCTGTATTTTGGTCGAAAGTGCCAATATAACCCTGTAAAATCTGAAAGTGCAATTCTAATCCTATTATTTGCTCGAAAGTGCTAATCTAACCCTAGAGACTGTAATTTGGCCGGAAATACATGAAATGACGATTATACCCTCATTTAAAAATAAAAAATAAAAAGTAGAATTATTTGAGCTGAATTATTTTCTCCTCATTATTTTTCTTTTGAACAAAGGTCCTACTCCGACAACTGAGATGCCTCCTTCTCCGGCCCCATCTTGAAAGACCTAGAAAACTCTGTGCCCTGTCCGCCGCTACCTCAAGAAGCCAAACTCTAACATCAATCAGCACAAAAGATGCCTCCTTCCTTGGCCCCTTCTCCGCCCGGAATCGGAAGTCGATGGCTAGGATTTGAGGAAGCGGTGGCCTGGGCGCGTCTGAGGGAAGGTCGGGGCGGGTGGTGGGTCTAGGCGCGACCACTACAGCGAGCGCGCCACTGCGAATTATTGCTGAGGTGGTTTAGGAAGGATCAACGGTGCCAAATCGCAGAGGAGAGGATTACGCGAAACATTAGGTTTTTTGAATAGGGCAGTAGTGGCAGGAGAGGACTATGCAATTGCTCACCGGTTGTTGAATCGGGCCGCCGCAGTAGTGACGCTTGGAGGAGAAAACAGAGGAGGTGTAAAAATGGTAAGCTCCAACCGATTTACACCCTCGATCGTCCTATTTTATACGTTGTCGTTTTTAATCGCTGAGAATTTTGTCGATTTTGTTTCACTTTTGTAGACGTTTTGGCTGTAGCTAGGTTTTGGGTGGCGGGGGAGGGGGACATCCAGATTCCGGCGGTGACGGGCGGAAATCTAGATTTCGGTGGCGGTGGAGCAGCGGTGCGGTGGTGGCTGTGGTTATGAAGATGAAGAAATAGAAGAACCCTAGTGTTAATTTTGTCATTAGATTTTTAGGTTTAAGACCAGGATATTTTAGTCTTTTTATGTTTGGTCAATGCCGAAAAATATCAAGTCAATGTTGGAATAGTGCCAAAAGATTATAATGCAAAAGTTAAGATTATAATTGCACTTTTAAATTATACAGGATTATATTAACACTTTTAAAAATTAATAGGGTTATATTTGTATTTTACCTTTGCTAATAAACGGAGGAGTACAAGATAGAGCACGACGGGTACCCTCCTAGAATAGACCTGCTGGTCCACATTTTAAAATTTCCTACTAACCGAATTCATTCAATTTTCAATTATCCAATTCCGAACCAAATTTAGTAAATACTGTACTGCTCTATCAAGCTTTCCATTGCTTTTCTCCTCCAAACTGCACCAGTGACTCGATTATGGAAGCCCTAGCACTCTCGCACCACCGCCTACTTCCCGGAGGCGCCGCCCGCTCCGGCAGCTTTTCCACATTTCTGCCCGGTCACAGAACCGTTGCTTTCCCCACCTCCAGAGCCCATCCCGTCCTCCGCACGCTCAAATGCTGCAGTCTTCCTCTCCCTTTATTGCGTGTGTTCTGTTTTCCAATTGCTTTACTGTACTCTCTGTTTTTGGTTTTTGATTCCTAATAAATTTGAATTGTTGATGTTTATGGATGTAGATGAAGATGACGAGGCGGTGAGGTTTAAGGAGGCGGCTAAGCATGGGAATCTGATCCCCTTATACCAATCTGTATTCTCCGACCACCTTACGCCGGTGCTGGCTTACCGGTGTTTGGTCAAGGAGGACGACCGGGAAGCTCCTAGCTTTTTATTCGAATCCGTTGAGCCGGGCCTCAAAGCATCCAGTATGGTGAGCTCCCGTGCAATGCGCATACATTTGGGTGAATTTAATGGAGCATTTTGATGTTATGAGATTTTTTTTTATCATGCTTGCCTTTTTATGAATATGAATTTGTTTTTGGAGCCTAGGGAGAATTTATTTGTGTGTCTGTATTTGATGGTGTTTGATGGTTGATAATTTATAGCAAAGGAATAATGAGAAGGTGGTTGTTGCTAAATGTGGAACCGGTTTGGTTTAGGGGCGTTACAGTGTGATTGGAGCGCAGCCGAGGATGGAGTTGATCGCGAAGGATAATTGGGTGACTGTGATGGATCATACTAAAGGAAAAAGAACTGAAGAGTATGAGGAGGACCCGATGCTAGTTCCTCGGAGAATTTTGGAGCAATGGAAACCCCAGCGTCTTGATGAGCTTCCAGAATGTTTCTGTGGTAAAAATCTTGGCAACTGATAGCTCTCTTTAAGTTCTGCATTCGTAGTGGCATTTAGTAAAGAGAATTCTTTTAGCTGCTGAAGAATGTCTATAGGCTGTTATGATTTTGGTCTTTGAATGATATTATGGAATTGTTGATGAAGGCTTCTTTAAATTTTATGTTGTTAGGCAATGCTTTTGGGTTAGTATTGACCTGTGAGAGGATCTTAGTGTTAATAATTGCTCTTTTTTCTTTGTAGGTGGTTGGGTTGGGTTTTTTTCATATGATACAGTGCGGTATGTGGAGAAGAAAAAACTTCCATTCTCCAAAGCTCCCGTTGATGATAGAAATCTTGCTGATATTCATCTAGGCCTCTACGATAATGTAGTTGTGTTTGATCATGTGGATAAGGTTACCTCACTCCTCCCAATTTTTTTTTGGGATTTTCTTGAATATATCAAAGCTTTGGCTGTGCAGTCTTTCATAAATACATTTAAACCAATGATATGATATACAAAAATCTTCTGCAAATAGGGTGGCCTTGTGTTTTCTAAGTTCTGGACATGTGCTCCTTAGTGTATTTCAGTTTTTCTTTTTCTCTTCACAATTTGGGTATCTAATAGTATATGATTCAAATTGTAGTTGTGGTCCCCTAAGTTCCCTGATTGAACTTTATGGCGTAGATTGCTATTTGAATTTGAAGATAATTTTGCATTACTACTAAATTTCTTTTTGTTTAATTTTTGAATTCCGCTCTCTTTCAAACTCACAGAAAGCCACTGTAATTCAATGGGTGCGGCTGGATGAGTTCCCTTCTGTGGATGCAGCCTACGAAGATGGAATGAAGCGGTTGGAGTCTTTGATGTCTCGAGTGCATGATATAGAAACGTAAATCTATCTAAATTTGAAATGTGTGTTTGCAGTTGTCCACATTTATTTGGTTTTTGATTGAATGTTAAATGCAGGCCTAGGCTAGCGTCAGGTAAAATCAACTTGCGTACTAGCCATTTTGGCCCTTCATTGGAGGACTCTACCTTGACCAGTGAAGCGTACGAGAAGGCAGTGCTGAAGTCTAAGGAGCATATCTTGGCTGGGGATATCTTCCAGATTGTTCTGAGTCAGCGGTTCGAGCGGCGAACATTTGCAGATCCATTTGAAGTTTACAGAGCGTTAAGGATTGTCAATCCAAGTCCATATATGGCCTATTTACAGGTTGGCTGACTCCTCCTCAGAGAACCATTGACTAGTTTTTTCATCTTTTCTACGAGTATTTAACAATTAACATTTTATGAAAAATCCCTGTGATCAGGCCAGAGGTTGCATCCTGGTTGGTTCAAGTCCTGAAATTCTTACTAAAGTTAAGAAGGTAACTTTATCGATCCTGCTTTTAATAATAATATAATCCAGCTACTACAAACTTACACTATGGCCTGTTTTTACCTGTGGAATTATATCTGTATTCGCTGCTTGTTTAATCTTTTTTTGATGTTGTCAGAAGTTCATTTTTGTTGTATGGTACAGGGGAAAATAACTAACAGACCCCTAGCGGGCACAATGAGGAGAGGCAAGACACCTAAAGAAGACCTCATGTTAGAAAATCAGCTCCTGAATGATGAAAAGCAGTGTGCCGAACACATTATGTTGGTTGACTTGGGAAGGAATGATGTCGGAAAGGTTTTCCCCTTATTACATTCACACATTATTATTATTGGTTCATGTAGAATTAGGAGCACGCAGATTCATCTCCTCTCCCTTATTCTCATTTCATTGACGCAGTTCGTGCTTTGAGATGGAGTGTAGTGGTTATCTTTGAAGTTGCTATTTCTTCTCCTTGCATTCCGTCTCACTCAATTGAAGTCTCAGTTATCTCCAAAGTCATTATCGTAAATCACTATATTACAGCACAAGCACATACATCAAATCAGTGCACTAACATTTTACCTTGCAAAACATCCTGGTACTTAACTGCTAGAAAAGGTGAATTTTGTTTGAGCTTACTTTATCAGCACATTTGCCGCTGCAAGCATTGGATTCACATAGATTATATATTGTAGTTATTGAGAATTTGAGAGCTTTTGAACTCTTCCCAAGTTTTCCTGCATCCTATCATTATGCTCTCTCGCCATCATCTGATTATAAAAGGATTTTCTGTAGGTATCTAAACCAGGTTCTGTGAAGGTGGAGCAACTCATGAATGTTGAACGCTATTCTCATGTCATGCACATTAGCTCCACTGTAAGTCACGTTATAATCTTTGGACACTTTCTCCTTACCAATGAGATGCTTTGTTAGCTATTAGGTGTTTAGCATCTGAATAATCCTGGAAAACGAAGTTAATTTCCTCTGCATTTCTTTGATTACCAACTCAGTTGTGTGGGTTATACTTCTTGGCAGGTGACTGGAGAATTACTCGATCATTTAACTAGCTGGGATGCTCTTCGTGCTGCACTTCCCGTTGGAACTGTTAGTGGAGCCCCCAAGGTTCTTCTTTATCCAACCTTAGTTTGCTTGTAAATTTGCATTTTGATTGGGTTTTGTTGCGTTGAAATATGCACTTATCTGATTCTGTCTTTCTATGTATTATACACTTCATGGTGGTGATGTTGGAACGTCACGAAAGTGTTATCTTCATTGCAGGTAAAGGCCATGGAATTGATCGATGAACTGGAAGTCACTAGGCGCGGGCCTTACAGTGGTGGATTTGGAGGGATTTCTTTTAATGGCGACATGGATGTTGCATTAGCTTTGCGAACAATCGTGTTCCCATCTTCTACCCGATACGACACTATGTTCAAATACAAGGATGGAATCAATAGGCGAGAATGGATTGCCCACCTTCAGAGTGGTGCAGGTATAGTGGCCGACAGTGTTCCCGCTGATGAGCAGAGGGAATGCGAAAACAAAGCTGCTGGACTCGCCCGGGCAATTGATCTCGCAGAGAAATCATTTGTCGAGAAACCATAAGAGGCGTAAAGCACGCCACTCGGTGTTTTGATCCATGAGTCATTTAGCACTGTACAATTTATACATGTAGCAGAAGCCCTGGGATCTTTTCTGGAGCCAAAGCCAGTGAATTTAATAACTCTTGTTCCTAGCCTCTTTGGTCCTCTGGGAAATGTCATTTTGCTCTTTTCTGTTTCGAGGTTCATCAATGTTGAAATTTTACTTCACTGGTTACAAACAATTTTAAATCGTTTCAACTGATGACAATTGAAGTATATCTTGGATGGAGTGGTAAGAGAGCTGCAAAACCATCGACAAGAAATACATTTTTTAAAATCAAAATACAAAGATAAACAAAATGGTAGAAATGCAAAAACATGTTTATAATCAAAACACATCTATAATCAAAACACATCGTGATTTTCACCTAATTTGGACTGCTGACCACCTAAACTTAACAAAGTTAAGCAAATGATCTTTGGTTTGAAAAGGTTAGGTACCTCTTACGTCGCAAACAAGAGGAGATGATGCCAAACATTTAAGGATAAGGGACCTTAATCAACGTGACGTCTTCATCCATCATTTTCATCTCCTCCACCCGCTCGATTCTGCCTAATCACATCATCGAGATCGATCCTCCGGATTCACAATTCGATGCTATCTATGTATGATTTGGGAAATCTACGTATGGTCAGATACACATAATCCGGTGTTTTGTCTGAAAAATCCTTCCATCAACATATGATTCTGAAGATGATTTGATCCACTAGCACGAATATGGCCACCATTACTAAAGTCTACGTAATGTCAGTGTACCAAGAAACAAATTTCACCTCACAACTTTTCATAAATTCTGATTTCAATTAATCCGTTTGGTTATTGCAGATATTATTCTACGTACGGCCATGTCGGAACTATGGCCAGAGAGATTCAGAGAGGGGCAAGTTCAGTTGAAGGAGTTGAAGCAACTCTTTGGCAGGTGAGGTTGTAATTGTAATTTTCCTCTGTGATTCTGTATATTTTTGTACAGGGTTTTTTGTAGGTGCCGGAGACGCTGCCGGAGAGGATTCTGGCGACGATGAAGGCTCCGGCGAAAGCGGGCGATGTGCCGGAGATCAGGCCGGAGCAGCTGGTGGAGGCTGATGGGTTTTTGTTTGGGTCGCCTTCCCGTTTCGGTATGATGGCGGCGCAAGTTAAGGCTTTCTTTGATGCTACTAATGGGATATGGGAAACTCAGGCGCTCGCCGGAAAGCCTGCTGGAATATTTGGAGCACTGGTTTTCACGGCGGCGGTCAGGAGCTGACTGCTTAAGTTCAAATTGACAAGTTGTTGCGTCAAACATTTTTCAATCAATGGATTATTTATTTGTGTTATATAGATTGATAAGCATGGATAGTCGTATAATTGTCAATTCGGATAATTGTGATGGGTTTAGGTTCGGGTTCAGGTTCAGATCAAAATGGTCAGATTGGAATGAATTAGGTTGAACTATGTTAATTTTATCTGTTCAATTGGATTGGATTACTAAGATGTCGAATTGAAACGTGTCATTTTTTTCCAAATTCATAACTGATTGGATTATTGTTGGATTAGCTTACTGTCATATAATTTTTTTGCTCGAATTTAGATCGTGTCATCTTATTGTAAGATCGGGTATTATTATACATTATGTGTGTCGGGTTCACGTGTCTTTCTCTAATTTGTTTTTGTTGTTGCAGAGTAACGTTTGTTACACAATTGGCACATCACGGAACGTTGTTTCTTCCGCCTGGATATATATTTGGGAATGGGATGTTTGAGATGAACGAGGTTAAAGGTGGTTTTTTGTATGGATCGGGAACTTATGCCGGAGATGGGACTCGAAAACCTACGGAGTTAGAACTTGAGCAGGCTTTTTATCAGGGGGAATATGTTGCTGAAATCACAAAAAAGCTCAAGCACAATTAGGTTTTGTTCTTCTTCCCCCGATTTACAGATTGATTTGGATGGTGGATGAAGAATTAAGGACAAGACCCACAGAAAAGTTGCATTCTGACATGCATTGATGCTAGAGCTGTCAGTCTCTGACCCGAATCCGAAACCCGACACGTACCGAAACGACCGATTCAACCTGAAAATCGATTTAACCCGAGAGATTTCAACCCGAATCTAAACCGATACGACCGAACTTCAACCCAAAACCTGATTATAACCCGAGAAATATTGACCCGACACGAACCCGACACGACCGAATTC
>JAUOBV010000007.1:12316583-12329261 GCA_032360425.1 Rubia occidens
TCTTACTCTTAAAGATGTGCTTGTTGTTCCCAAAATTTCCAAAAACCTGATTAGTGTGTCTCAATTATGCAAAGATAGCAATGTATGTGTTGAATTGCATGCTAATCATTGCTTTGTTAAGGATCTTCAGGGCTGGAGAATTCTCACGGGAGTGGTTGGGAATGGTCTGTATCGGCTACCTATCTGTCCATCCTCCTCTGGTCCTCGGGTCTTTGTTGGTGAATGTGCATCGGTAGCTTGCTGGCACCACCGCTTTGCTCATCCACATGAATATATTTTGCGTCGTCAACTAGTAGATTTCAATTTACATGTTTCCGAAAATAAAACTTTGCCTCTTTGCAGTGCTTGCCAATTAGGCAAAAATCATAGGTTTCATTTTACCTACTTCTCACGTTCCTTCCAGTCATCCTTTTGATCTAATCAATTCTGATGTTTGGGGACCAGCTTATGTACCTTCATTGAATGGAAATCGCTACTTTGTTTATTGACAACAGCACAAAATGCATTTGGATTTATTTTTTACCCACTAACTCTCAGGTTTTCAATGCTCTCACCTTTTTCAAAACCATGGTCGAAACTCAATTCTCAACGAAAATCAAAGCTTTACAATCTGATTGGGGGGTGAGTACCGAAACATATACACTTTTCTTCAAAATCATGGAATTTTACATCGTGTCTCATGTCCCCATACACCTGAACAAAATGGTGCATCTAAAAGGCGTAATCGGATTGTTGTTGAAAAGGGTCTAGCCTTGTTAGCACACTCTCATCTTTCCATTGAATTTTGGGAACAAGCTTTTCACACAGCCATTTATCTCAACAATCGTACCATCACCTCTGTCTTCCACAACAAGTCACCTTATGCTTGTCTCTACGATAGGGAGCCTGATTACCAGTTATTAAAATCCTTTGGGTGTCTCTGTTTTCCCTATCTCCATCCATATAACAGCAACAAACTTGAATTTCGGTTTGTTGCTTGCATATTCATCGGTTACAGTGCCAAACACAAAGGTTATCTTTGTTTCCATGTTCCTTCATCTCGCACCTACATTGCCCGCCATGTGGTCTTTGATGAATCTCAATTCCCATATCCAGAGCATAGCTTAAAATCTCAGTCATCTGATACACCAGTGTTTGATCTCACCTTACTTGATCCTCATACTTTCACTCCTCCTTCTCGGGTCTCCCCCGCTCCACCCGAACTTCCTTCTCCACCCTCTCGGGTAACTTCCACTCCACCCGAACTTCCTTCTCCACCCTCTCGGGTAACTCCCACTCCACCCGAGACCACCCCTCTCCCTCTCGGGTCCCTCCTACTCCACCCGAGACCACTTCACCATCCTCTCGGACTCATTCACCTCCAACCGAGCCTGAATCCTCCTCCATCATTCCCTATCAACACGCTCCTTTATACTTTAGACCGTCGGCCATTTCCCAACATCCCATGATCACCCGTGCCGCTACCAACTCCCTCAAACCGAAATCACTCCTAGCCACCAAATACCCCATTCATTGTGATCCATTGGATATTGAACCAAAAACTTTCATTCAAGCTACCAAAAACCCTCAATGGTAACATGCTATGCAGTTAGAGTTTGATGCCTTATTGACAAATGGGACTTGGGACTTAGTTCCTAAGCCCCCTGCTTCTAATATTGTGGGGTGTAAGTGGATTTTCAGGATAAAAAAGAAAACGGATGGCACCATTGATCGCTACAAAGCTCGATTGGTAGCAAAGGGATTCAATCAGGATGAGGGAGTTGACTACTTTGATACCTTTAGCCCGGTCATAAAACCCACTACTATTCACCTTGTGCTCAGTCTTGCTATTACTCGGCAATGGTCTCTTCGACAGGCCGACATCAATAATGCCTTCCCTAGTGGTGACTTAGCTGAGACAGTTTATATGCAGCAACCTCCGGGCTTCGTTTCTCCATCTCATCCTTCTTATGTTTACAAGATAAGGAAGGCGATTTATGGTCTCAAACAAGTTCCCCAAGCTTGGTTTCCAAAGCTCAGTCTTCGACATGGTTTTAGACAGTGTATCTCCGACTCTTCCCTCTACATCAAACGACATGACCAGGATGTCATTTACGTCCTCGTCTATGTCGATGATCTCATCATCACCGGCTCTAACACTCAGTTCATTGATGACTTTGTTCGGTACTTGCACTCGGTATTCTCTCTCAAGGATTTGGGCAGGCTCAACTTCTTTCTTGGCATTGAGGTACACCATTTTCCCGACGGTTTGCTTCTTTCTCAAAAAAAGTATGTCTTGGAGCTTTTGGATCAGAGTGGAATGACAGGTGCTAAGCCGATTGCTTCTCCGGCAATCCCTGGCTCGTGGCTAGTTGCTGCCGGTGATCCCTTCTCCGATCAACATCTTTACCGGAGTGTTGTAGGTGCACTTCAATATGCAACCATCACACGTCCGGAAGTTTCCTATGCCGTCAACCGAGGTTGTCAGTTTATGCACCATCCCACTGAAGCTCACTAGGCGGCTGTTAAGCAGATTCTTCGCTATCTCAAGGGCACGATCGATGCCGGCTTGTTCTTCCGTCCATCCCGAGACTCCAGGTTTCTGTGCTATTCCGATGCTGGCTGGGTTTCAGACCTGGATGATTGTCGATCATAGCACGTTTTTGCCATTTATTTTGGCGGAAACTTAATCAGCTGGCTTCGAAGAAGCAAAGTGCCGTGGCCAGGTCAAGTACGGAAGCCGAGTACCGTGCTATTGCTTTTTCCATCGCGGAAATCATCTGGTTACATTAGCTACTTCAAGAGATGGGTGTTGCTCATCTTGGTTCTTCTCTTATCTTGTGAGACAATTTGAGCGCCACTTTCCTCACGGCCAATCCAGTTCTTCATCACCGATCAAAGCACATTAAGCTTGATTTTCACTTTGTGCGCGAGCAAGTCCAGGAGGGTGCTTTGGTCGTCCGACATGTACGTTCTATTGATCAAGTTACTGACATATTTACAAAGGCAGTTGGGACGTCCAGGTTTCAAAACTTGCGTTCCAAGCTTCTTGTTCGCACCCGAACATGAGCTTGCGGGAGGGTATTAGACTGTATATTTAGTTTCCTAAATTTAGGTTCTGATTATGGTCTTCACCATTATTGTAGAATATTCTATCCCATAATCAAGGGGATTTAGTTGTAAGTAGAATATTCTTGTAGAGATAGTTTAGGGATACAGTAAGCAGATTCATTGTATTTATACAAGTCTGAAGCTCAATGGAATTCTAACCTTTGCAATATTCTTTTTGCATTATCATAACCCATGACCAGAATGAAGATTGAGTGAAACTAAGTAGATAATCACTCATATAAAAGTTTACAAAGTTGATCTTTGACATAAAAAATGTTGCAGTATCAGATTGTAAAATAAATTGAGTCAGAAGAAAATAAGATGTTACCTGTGGGGACGAGAAAATTTTATATGTTAGTAATTTTGTATGTTAAGGTGATGGCTCAATCACATGTTGCGATGTGTCCAAAAATTCAACCACTACTTGATATTCAGCTATTTTTATGAAAAAATAAATGAAAATTTGACACATGTCAATATGTAATTGGGCCAACACCTTAACATATAAAATTCCCTAACATATAAAATTTTCTGCCCGTGGGACGGGGAATACTAATAACAAAAAATTGTCAACTTCCTTCACTCTTTGCCATTTCTCTGCAAGAAAGCCCTGAATTTACATAAATGGAAAGATGCTGACTTGTTTCCCCTCGCCACCAAACCCCAATTAAGTTGAAGAACCTCCACACACACTCACACAGTGACGGTGGCTAATCACACCAAGTTCGGCACTGATACAGAATTGACAAACATGTTGCGTGATCCACACGGCCACCAAATCCTACAAAACCTCCTCCCATTCCACTCTTCGATGGACCATCATTCATGGGTTCTGAAAGAGATCTCGAGCCCGACTTCACCGATGACCTTAGCAGCCACCACCTCTTTATCTCCGTCGGGATCCTCTCTTTCCTCACGTTCCTCCTCCTCTGCTACCTGATTTTCCGGTCGGTTTCTGCCGGGAGCGCGGCATGCACGGGATCATTGTCTCCCGGAGCGCGGAGAGTGTTGCTCAACATGTGATTGAGATTTCGGCACCGGCGGTGGGGCTGGACGAGATCGCGATCAATGGGTTGCCGGTGTTTGTTCACAAGGGGTTCGAGGAAGTGGAGCGAGTTTACGAGGATGAAGAGATGTTTAAGGTTATGCTGGATTGTCAGCATTCGTTCCATTCCGATTGCGTCGATGTTTGGCTCCGGAGCTGACCGACGTGCCCGCTCTGCCGGCTGCCGCTGAAATTGGGCTCTAAACTATCGTGATATAATCTACCGATACCGGTATTGAAGTTGAAGGATGTCTAATTAAGGAAAAATCCCACATCATTTTGGTATTACGGGTTGATGGTGTGGTAAATTACGGTGTTCAAGAGTCAACAATCCGATGGTCAATTTTCGATGCCCATAAAAATCATTTAAAAGAGATAATCACACTGGCAACAATCGAAATTCGAATTCAAGCATTGTAGTACTTTAAAAAGGATGTCTAATTAAGGTCTTCATTAGGGGCCGGCGGAGTTAGAAATTAAAATGATAGTTTGAGGGCTGATTTGTTTATAGTTATTTTGTCAAATTATGTATCATTTAAAATTCATGTAGTAAGCATATACAAGAAAATATGTACTACCATAAGATTCTCAGTTTTTTTTCCAACACGAGACTTTGGAGTTTTTTTTTTGTTTTTTTAAAGTGATTCTTTTTCCTGTTTTGGTTAAAGAAACTAAACAAAAACACTTTTAAAAGGAGAAAATTAAAGTGTCCAGAAACTTAGAAAAGAGGCTTAGGTGGTTTGGCCTTTGTATAAAGAAAAATTTAAAGACAATATGCATGTTATCATTTAGGATAGGATGACTCTTATATCAAAAGAAAACAAATTGACGGTTGATTGGGTAAAATCAATAGTTACTAGTATTTATAGATAGTTAAGTAAAATTTGATAGAAGTAAAGTTAATTTAGCTAAGTGTTGATAGAAGGTTAAGTAAAGATTTACTGATTTTTACGCAAAAGCAATCTAGTTATTAGTGTTTATAAAGAGTTATAAATTTTAATGTTTGATAACGTAAAGTGAGCGTCTGCGTTAATAGAATGTCAAATAAGCAGACAATTTTATATGTTAGAAAATGTTATATGTTAAGGTGTTCGGCGAATCAGATTCTGCCACATGTTTCACCAATCACTCATTACTTCCTTCAAAATCCCTCACTTTACTAAATATAGAAATTGTAGAACACATGACAGAATCTGATTCACCCAACATCTTAACATACAACATTTGCTAACATATAAAATTTCCTGATCAAATAAGGGTAACCATATATTACAAGCATAATTATTAGTGTTATAGAAAGTTAAGTAAAGTTAAGAGTTAATTACATAAAGTTAATATAGTCATTATTAGGTCATGTTACCTAGAGTTTTTAGAACTGAAATGTAATGATTTTGAGTTCAATTGAATTAAACTGACATGCAAATAAACTCAGAGAACATGTTCTTAGTCTTTATATGAGGTTAAGTGAGAGTTGTTGTTAATTATGTAAAGTCAACCTTGCTATTAATGTTTACAGAAAGTTAAGTAAAAAATAACAGTTAATTACGTACAGCTAATTAACACTCAACCTAATTACAAGTGCTTCTAAGTAGTTAAGGGTTAACTACGTAAAGTTGTACTATTCAATTAGTGTTTGAACGAAGTTAATTGACCTGACCAAAACATAAACAATCTACCTATATATCAAGGTTTACATAAAGTTACATAAGGGGTCACAATTGATCAATATGTAGAGTCAACTTATTATTATTATTATTATATGGGGCATGCGACTTCTATTGTCACTATACTCTGGCCATCATTTACTTTCGCTATCCTTTCTTTAAAAAAAATTGTTTTAGCTACTCAGCTAATTGAATTGCTAATTTGTAGCACTTCTACATAGTTAATTCATCAAGTTTGCATTTTGTCAGCTCACATGCAACCCCGTGATATTTTCCAGGGGCCCCAGATGAAGGCCACCGTCTCCAGTTGAATATTCGTCGCTCTGCCGCCATCGTGAAACTTTAATGATCCTAGGAGAACGGATTTAATTATGCCGATGAAGTTGGGCCAGATTAACGGACAAAAGGATTGCGATTGAATATACGGAGTCATGAAGGTGAGGTTGGACTGGAAAGTGGTGGCGGCGCTGTTCCAAGTGTAGCCCATTTATGAGGTTGGGCTTAAACTCTCATTTTCATTGCAAACTACATTAGAGTTCTTGATTAACGACTGCTGGGATTGAACCCAGTGAAGAATTGGATATAAAAAATATGATTAAAAGTAAAGCAAAGTGCATAGGATCCATTTTTAAGGTTCCCCAACAATGGCCAAAATGTGGTATCAGATGAATATTACGCGTTGTTCATAGCGCATTGAAAGAAAGGTATGACAACGTGAAAACAGCGAAACCAGGACGCAAATTGGCAGTTTGAGACCAAGTCTAAAAGCATAAAAAGCACTGCATCATACCAGTTTCACGACGATGACGGAGTGGCAGAGCTCTGCTAAAGACGGTGGGCTTCATCTAGAAAACACAAGCTGCACGTGAGGCAACAGAATGCCAATTTTATGGATTACCTAAACAAAATTGTTAAGTGGCCAAAAGTGTTAAAAAATGGCTGGCCAAAAATGAATGGTGGCAAGAGTTTAGTGGTTACATAAGTTGTTTGCCCCATTATACATAGAAATATGTTTTATTGGATTTGAATACGGTTTAAATTACCACGTAAACAATGAAATGATAAATTTTGGTCAAATATGCATATGTGCCAAAATGAGGGCCTTGAGGGTCTAAAAATAGAAGATCTATATAAAGAAAACCAGATTGTAATGAATTCAGAAGAATCAATTACAAACGCTCCCCCAACTAACAAAATTCATTCAACATCATACGTAGACTTTAGTACAAAAACACACAACTACTTTCACCAAGATTGTTCCCGTGATCATCAATATCTATCCATGATCCACCTTAGCTTCTCTGCAAAAATCCCATACTTAATTTATTCTTCCAAGTCTTTAAAACCTAACACCCCATCCCACTTCATTTCTTGTATTAACTCATCATGGAAGAAGAGGCCTAATCAACCCCCTCCACCTCTCATTGGTACGTCACCGACCTCAGCTTGAGCTTGCATTTCCACAGCCACAACTCAACCATCGTGACCACCCTCGTCGTCTTCTTCGCCATCTCATCGTCCTCCTCCTCGCCCACTTCACGGGCGGGTACCGAGACTTGCCTGTTGAAGTGGACAGGAGCGAACTCGAGGTTTAGAAGAAGGGACTGGATGCGGCCACCATAAGAAGCTTGCCGACGATCTTAACGTCGGGAGGCGGCGAAGAGTGCTCCATATGTTTGAGAGTGCTCGAAGAGAACGATAAGGTGAAGGTGGTTCCGAAATGTAATCATGTGTATCATTCGGAATGCCTATTATGCCTTGACATATGGCTTAATAGTCATGGAAGTTGTCATCTTTGTTGATCTACCATTGATATTCAAATCGGACTCTCACAATTTTAGTGCATTAATTTCTTCTTTTGAGTTTGATACAACCCGTTACATGTACCATATTAACGGGACATGATGTATGTATATAGATCAGAATTTTTGCCTTGTTTGGTGCTACAGTAGCCGAAAATGGGCGCAAATGGGGAAGACGCATTTGGCAAATGCGTCTTCATTATTTTATCAATTTTTGGCGCTGACCGGTTGACTCCGCATTCGCTAAATGCGTCTTTGCCTAATTTCCCTTTTTTTTATTCGTAATTAAAGAAACCGCATTTGCCAAATGCGTTTCTTGTTTAATGATTTACTGGAATTGTGAAAATGAGGGAGACGCATTTGCAGAATGCGTCTCTGCCTTGTCCGATTTTTTAAAAAAATTGCAAACGCGTTTCAAAATTATTTTTACTTTTATAAAATATAATTCAAGAACGTTAAACTTGGTTATGAAGTAAATTAATGGTGGATACGTTTTATTAAACTTGGTAAAGTAATATTGAAAACGCATTTGGATTACACGCGCCACACGTGGATTACACGCACCACACGTGGATTACATTTGGTAAATGCGTCTTCACCGTTTTTGGTAAATGCGTCTTCACCGTTTTTATATTAATCAATATATTATTTATAATTAATGGCAGTTTTACAAAATTATTTTCAGATTTATAGAAAATAATTCAAGAACGTTAAAATTGGTTATGAAGTAAATTAATTCGGAATATTTAAATATAAATATATATTATTTTCTTATAAAATCATTAATTTATTAATTTATATTATAAATAAAATGATATTATTTTATTTACTATTGTAATTGAATTATGGTTAATAATTATTTTGCAAATAATTAATATTTTCGTTATTATTTTTAAGCAAATATCATGATATTAATTTTCGAGTTGTATATGGGTCGAATTTAAATAAGAATATGATTTTCATCCAACCCCACGTACTGTATTACCAATCTTGGCATTTTCTGCACAAAACAAGTGCGCATTACCATAATGCTCATTCTTTCCTTGACCGAAAAAATTAAGTATCGGGTAAATGCGCATTACCAAAATGCGCATTATGATGCTGGGTAATAAAAAAAATTGGAAACATAGAGTGCGCATTATCGAAATGCGCACTCCCCCATCCCACATTCCAACCCTATTTAGCATCCAGTTAGGGGCAAAACACCCAAAAATAAAGCACTCTGTGACTTACATCAAGGAGCTGAAAGCCAAAGAGGATGAACTGGAAAACCGCCGACTTAATCGTGTCCGGAGAGATGGCGATCCGCAAATAAGGTTGGGTGTGAATAATAACGTTAATGTTGATGTTAATGTGAAGGTTCTTGGATCGGAAGCGATACTGAGAGTAATGAGCCGCGATGTGAACTTTTCGGCGGCCGGATTGATGGATGCGCTGCGTCAGATGGAGCTCCAGGTTTGCTTCGCCACCATATCGACGGTGAAGGATGTGATGGTCCAAGATGTGGTCGTTAGGGTTCCGAATGGTTTGTCTGCAACTCATCTGAAAACTGCAATTCAGACCAAATTGCAGCTTCCAAATGTTGAGCATACGAATGATTTGTGAGCAAGAGCGAATCAGCTAGCTTATGCCATCATGAAGTTACCCCATGATAAAAATGAAGTACGTGCAATACTCCAATGATCAGGAAAGGTGATCCATAAAACCTCTTTATTTTTAACTTTAAAAGTTGTATTTATAAAATATAAAATATTATTTTTTAAGTAACAAGAAAAAATTGTGTATTTGAATGTGAAAATAAAAAAATAGTATATACAATTAAAATTATTAAAATTTTAAAATTTAGTGTGTAATTTAACGAAATCATTGTATAAGTGAGTTAATATTGAGGACGGTCCATAAAAGGGTATGCCACTTGTCTGGAGACCTCTTTGATTACCCGAAATTTAATGTTTTTGCTAAAAATTAAGGAGAACAATGAAGTTTCTTGTGTTAATTTTTTTAATATATATTAGTGAAATTATATGTTTCGTTCCTTTTTCTATACCATGTTTAAAAAATATTTTTAGACTATTATGAAATGTTTACGATTAATTTATCTTTAGACATAATACATTTCAATGAAATTAACAGACCCGCCAATAGTTGTCAAGATTTAAAAAAAATCACAATTCAGCAATTTTTGTGGTTAAATTGTTGTTTCTAAAACATATATTCCCTATGGTTTCTTAACAATGACTCCGTTTTTTTTGAAAATTTTTCAATGCTTGTTTGACCACCGATAACTTTAATTTCATACAATAACGGATTATTAAATCTTACCTTTTAGAACTACGTGTTACGGAGAATCCAAAGACACCTCACATGACATCTATTTTTATATGTAATTAAAGTTATTGATGGTCAAACATGCCTTAAATTTTTTTACAGTCAAACAGAACAAATGTTAGAAAAGCGGATGGAGTACTATTTATCCATTGTTTTCTCCACCGCATCCGCCAACCTTCTCCACCATATTCGAACACCACCAATCCAACCATATTTGCAACCTACATTCCTACCCGATGTGTTCCTTACTTTCGCGTGGTGATATTATCACCACTAGAAATGTTAGATTTATATTGACTCATGTAAACCAGCTAATAGTATGCTGGAAACAATTTAAAACATTGTGTATTAACACTATGTGAATGTTTTGGAAATGTTTCAAAAAAGGGTTTCGGAAACACGCGAAAAAAAGGAACACTAGTGCAAGATTGGGGAATCATTGACTCTTAAAATGAGGTTAATAGGCAGTTCTGAATCGCCGTCCGCAATCAGGTGGTCGTTACACCACGGTTGAAGAACACCTTATAAGCAATTTCAAACTCGAGATAACATTTTGATGCTGGTTAAATAATTTTGTGGCCAATTTCGATGTCAAAATCGGCCTTAGAAATTAACAAAACAAAATCCAGGCTCTCCGCTTCCATCGAAACCAAAAATCTCATCGAAACGAAAAAAAATCTAGGCTCTCCACCTTCATATTGACACATTTTGGCATAAATTTTCAACACAACATATCAAACACATAAACAATCGAACCCCTTAATAGTAAAAATTCAAATAACAATCATCAATCAACCTTGAACAATGACATACAACAAAATTGTATGTGGGTTTGCAATAAATATATTTAAAATGGAGAATAAATCATACCGATGATAATATGGAGCTTGTCACCACACATTATTTAAATATGAAATCATCGTCACTTAGTCGAATTTAAGAGAAGAAAGATGAAGTGTTAGACTTGGGGAAGGAACGGAAGTAGAAGAAAGGAAAGATGAAATAAGAAAGAAAAAAGAGGGAAAAATGGCTACTAGAGGGAATGGAAGGAGATAATAAAGATGGAATGTTTTTTTAGGATTTTTTTAGAAGGCAATTCAATCACTGACGCCGTTGTTTATTTTGGTGCACTCCAAACACGAGTTCTGACGTCGAAATTGCCATCCATCATGCACTTCAGACACTTGTTCCGTTTTCGGAAGTTCCCTTAGAAGTCCCCTCAAATAGTAGATTGAAGTGCATATTTTTGGAGGATTTTTAAGAGAAATTATTTACTTAAATGCACTCCAAAGACATGTTTTGATGTCGGAACTTTCCTCCATCTATAAGTCAACACATGCATGTTCCCATGGGAGTTGCTCTTAATTCTGCACATTTAGTGTATATTTTTGTAGGGTTTCTTTAGATGACAGTTCAACTATTAGTATCTACTAGGTGCACTACAAACACATTATCTAGGGCCAAAAGTGCCCCGAAACTGCTACGTTAGACGGCAGTCGGTGAATAATCGCCGTCTATTATCAATCCGATTGCCGAAACACATATTTCGAGCATAGAATTTAATTAAGTTAAACAATGGTTATGGAGAAAAAAATCCATATTTGGTGTGCAAAATAACCGTTAATGACAATTCCTACACTCGAGAAAACTCTAGAATTAATTTCACCTAAAATAGATATTCAAACTATCATTTTCTCTATCTTGTATCCGTGTATGCAGGATATAGAATGAAATGAATTAATCGCAAAACACCATATAATAAGGATTGTTTGCTATTGATATCAACCGGGGATATGTTTGCCATTAATTTAACATCCCTTATTTTGACTTTCCATATCTTTGACTTCCCTTGTTTTAGAAAACGACACTGTTATGCGATTCTGTCTTCCTCTACCATAATCAACTTCGTTTCTGCGCTTCTCTATTCCTCTACCGACACCTGAGCTTCTCTCTTCTTCCACCCGAATCGACACCTCCGCCTCCACCAACCCCTGTCTCCGTGTTTCCTCCAATATCTATCTCCTCGCCCCGTGTTTCCTCGCTGCTCTTGTGGTAGGGTTTTGGCGTTCTGTGTGGTGTTTTAATTTCTTTCTTATTTTAATTAATAAAAATAAATATAAATTGGTGGGTGTGATACGTCAAAGAGTGTAAAACGTTTGGCATTGAAAAGTATAAATCTTAAATGGAAATAGTAAGTTCAACAGTTTTCTTATAATAGGATTTTTTTTTAAAGATGGACATAGTAAGTCCAACAGTTTCCTTATAAATCTTAAAGATAAATCTGACCATTCTTTCCCAATATACTTATTTCCCTAACATATAAAATTTTCTCGATGCGTACTGTATTAATTCCTTGGCCCTATAGTAATTTTCAAGTTTCAAATTAATGAGTCATTTAAATCTTTGATAACTCCTTGCTACATGCGCGTTGATTAGAGTATTCACAAGACAAATGGCTCTGCAATTGGCCTTGCATATGATATCCGAGATTAGCCGGATCAAACAGAGAAAGGTAAAACTAGAAAAGAATAACTGGTCAACCGAGGAAGAAGATCGGACACGATCAGTGAAACAAACAAGACACCTAGCGTCTTTTTTTAAAAAAAAAATTTAAATCGTCAATGACGGGAATGTTCGGAGATCCAACCCTTCATATTGATTATCAGATTGGCAATAGCCTACATTTGATTGATCTATTACAGCGAGATATGAGCTAGACTCATTTACACATAGACACTAATATTACATT
>JAUOBV010000007.1:12514370-12526278 GCA_032360425.1 Rubia occidens
TCCAAACAAAGATAGATATCTTGTTTGGAATTATTGAATTCCATATCATTGATAGCAAGTTAATAGTGGGTTTTTTTTTATTTCTAAGTGAGTGATATGCAGATTTGATTGTGAATTCTCCTTTTAGGTCCGGTTTCCAAATGAGGCAGTCTTTCTCCTCCGTTAGAGTGATTTCCATATCCAATTGAGACATCAAATGTGTAGGTAGGTGATCCGATAAAATGGGAAGTAAAAAATTCTTGCTTACCTGAAAATCGTGCATGTTAACGCTATAATAATTATACATGACGGAATCGTCACAACGAGTATGATGAATGGTCGTATTTGAAGAATTAGAAACCTCTGTTAGAGTTGAGTTGTCCTGCGTCGAAGAAGAGGAACAGAGAGAAGAGAGAATTCGAAGGCAAAACGGTATGCTTTAATTTTCCATAAAAAAATATGTTATTAAAATATGATAACTTTTTAAATATGTGTAGTAAAACATTTTATTAATAGTAAACTAAAAAATATATACATCTATTTATGTTTTTTTCTTAATAATTATGAATTAATTTAGTGATAAAATAAATTAATTTTCATGAAATATTATTTTAGACCGACTAATTGTTAATGAGGTCGTTCCTAACATGCGTTTCACGAGTTTGGAGAAACCAAAAAAAATTAGCGGCCTCAATATTGGTAAAATTATTGACAAAAGTATTATTATCATTTTAAATAGGCAAAAATACAGAATTGGCCCTATAATTTCACAAAAGTGCTAATACAACCCTATAAAATTTAAAAGTGCTATTGTAACCCTAAATTTTGCATCAGATGTTCCGATGTAACCTTTTGACACTATTCCGGCATTGACCTATAGTTTTTAGGCGTTGAATAAAAAAGGACTAAAATAACCCTAATCTTAGAACTAAAAATGCAAAGATAAAAATACCTTACTTTCTTCTTCATCCTCTTCACGGCTGCTCCACCACCTCCATCGCCACTGCAGCCACTTCACCGCCGTTGCCGCTATGAAATTTGGAGTTTCGTCGGAACCTCATCACCTCACCACCGTCGCCCTTGCCGTGACGAAACGAATTTCTCCGACGGACATGACACGGACGTTGGAAACTATTTCTTCCGCTGGCGATATACGGTCACGATGGAACTAATGGCAGATTTAGAGTCACCCAGCTCCAACCACCACCATCGCAACCCCTCTGCTCCGCCGCCACAGCTCCGACCACCACCATCTACCTTCCCTCTTCACCCATCCCCGCCGTCCACCACCGACACCAACCCTAAACCCTAGCACCACCACCACTCTCTCTCCTCCTCCTCACCCAACCCTATCTCCCACCACTATCTCTCTCCTTCTCCAAACCCGCCAACCACCAATTTCCCCTCCTTACCCACCCCAGCCTGCCACTGAATCCAGCTCATCTACTACCATTTCTCTGCCACTGGATCCCACCCCTCCACTGCTCCGATTCCCAACCTCGGTATCAATTTGAACCCCGACTCTGCCCAGCCCCAGCTCCGATTCAAACCCCCATCGCCTCTCATTTCTTACCCAATTCAAATCGCCCCGCTCTAATTCCAAATGCCGATTCTTGTTCCTTCGCTTCACCACCAAAGCCCCGCCCATGCACCAACCTCTACCACTGATTCGCGACCGAGAAGTAAGGTGAGGTTTCTTCCCGTGTTGCCTTCGTCCGTCCGCTGAGGAAATCCCCTCCAGATTCTGATGATTAATGTTGAACATTACTTCAAAAAATGAACTTGAAAAAATTGCATAGTAAAGCTAAAAGACCGGACTTCAAAAATAGCAGTAAAGCAACAATGATGAGGGTAAAATAGTCCTTTAGTCATTTTCTAAAATTTTATTTTTTAAGAGGGGTATAATGGTTAATTCACATAATTCCGACCAAATTCAAATTGTCAGGGTTAGATTAGAACTTTCAAGCAAATAATAGGGTTATAATCGCACTTTCATATTTTACAGGGTCATAATTGCACTTTCGACCGAACATAGGGTCAAATGGGCACTTAACTCTTTTAAATTTCTCAATTAAAATATCGGTAAGAATAAATATTATAAAAAAGACATTGCATGATAAAAAAAATGACGTTTTAAAAAGAAAAAAATTACGTGCTTTGGAGTTTGTGGCGTGCATGATGAAGCAAAAATACAATAGCAACTGGGTGGGGAGTGTCTTTTGGGTAACTTCTTACTAGCAAACACCATCCATCCACATCAGTAAATTTAAGTAAAAGAGAGCATTAAAAGATCCCCGATGTGAAGAAAATAGAGGCTTTATGTATACAGTGTACATGCTCTTAGTGAGTTTGGCGTCTGTTATAAATGTCTAATTGTTCGCATTTTTGTGCATGAATTGACTCCATAAGACTTAAAATGCGTTCTCTTGCTCTTGGGTACTTGTTAAAATAGGATAAATTTTATTCGCACTGCTTTCTTGCAAATTTTGCTTTCAACCCCCCATGTTGAGTGTTGATGTCAAACTACTAGAAATGCCATCTGTATCAATATAGAGAGAGTCTAACCAGGAGAAATAGAAAAGGGATTCTCATTAGATTGGGAAGGGAAGTTATTGAAATTCATTGGGTTTGTGTATCGGCGTGACAATATTGCATCATCTTGAAATTTCAGAACAACTTTAAGAATATCCCATGCACGATCAAACTTAAATTCTTTTTTTTTATATTTATCATATAGTTTCAACATCTATTTTTCTTGATATATCCAAGAAATAGTAAATTTTAGTAAGTACTAACATATAACCAAAAATAAATGAAATAGCATCGTAGTATTTATAATTTAAAATTACAATATCATTTTCGGAGGCACCACTTGGATTCATACTGTTAACTTGAAAAATACATCCCATAGATTTCATGCTGCCTTCTCCATGATTGGAAAATGTGAACTCGGGGATCTATCACGTGGGATGCTTCAACCCTAAAATTTTCTCAAAAGATGACCATGTTAAGTTGTCAATTCAAATTAAAAAGTGATAAAATTGCATTATTCGTGATTGCAAAAGTAAGACATTAGTGATTACACATGAATCCACCTCGTCATCCATATTTTGAAACACTCATATTACCCATCATCTCCCCCTATATATAATATTCTAGCAATATGAACTTCAACTTTGGAGGTTCTTCCAACAAAATGTCTTTCTCAAGCTCACCCTTTGATAATATGATTTAATCTCTTTCCAATTTTGATTATTATGATTTAGAGGAAGCAATGTTACAAAATATGCTCGATAGAAACACCAATAATTCAGAAAAAAAATTCCTCTAACAAGAAAACCGATCAAGGCACCCTGGCTCAATCACGGGTCACAACAAGGTCAATCGTGATCACGCAACGACGAATCAAGTTTTGGTCAATGATTATTTCTCAAATAACCACTTCTTCATGGATCCAACTTTTCAACATTGGTATTGAATGTGCTCTAGTTTTTTTAAGCATATTGTTGATGCGGTGCAAACACATACAACTATTTTGCACAACAGAGGGATGCAGTAAACAAGGAAGGCCCATCAACATTATAGAAGATAACATTAGCATTTTGCATGCTGGCATATGGCACTGATGCGTGTGTGAACCGGCTGGACCAACTGCTTGAGCTCCGGGTTTAATACTTGCAAGCCCTGGGGGAATCCAGGGTAAACTCTCTGAAACTTAAGTCAAGAAAGAGGAGTGAAAACTGTATATCTCAGAGTTATCTTCAAATGAATACATACCTGGTATTTATATCGTATATCTCTAATGAATCTATCTGCATATGGTGCCATGAATACAATAAATACGGTATTAATGTGTACCATTTGAAACCCGTTTGGGCCAACTAACATAAGCCCATACTTCAGTTGAGCCTAGTCCTTATCGAAATTCCCAAGAAAACTAGATATCCACTCGATGATAGATCAAAAACCTTTTAGAGATTAGTCTATGGACCCATTTAGCTCATGATCGAGATTATCTCTTCCAAGAAACATTTGAGGTAAACAATTTCAAGCATCATCTAAGACTCGAGGTCGATATCCATTTTTCTTATTCTTAATCCTTAGTTGGATATGAGAAGACCCTCCCCTTTGCATTTAGGCGCGTGAAAATTGACTTTTTCTGAAAAGGTACAAAGATATTCTTACGCCTTTTCAAATTTTAGATTTTCCCAACATAATGATTACCTTGCCGCTGCTTCAGGCTTCTTAACTACCCATCTCCTCCTTATTTTCCGCTCACTTTATTTGCAAATACTTCATAGAAAGAATTATTTCTCAAACTCTCTCTGACATCCATTAGCTATCCTCTTCATCTTCCTGCAATTTTTCCATCTAACAGTAAGTTCCGACAATCCCTTCTCTTTCTCTTCCATTTCTTACTGTATAATGACCATTTCCGATGAGGGACCCACAAAGAGGAGCTTATCTAGTGGGGTTAGGTTAGAAAGGGAAACTATCAATTTGCCGTAAAAGATGAATTCAGGTTCTGAATTTAGCAATTTTGTGGGGTCACAACATGATTCCGATATGGAGAGGGACACCATAAGTCGAACTTATTATAATCAGGTGGGTTGGCCTATTATGGATACACCTCATTCTGGATTCGTAGGAGTTTGGTCTCAAGACCAAGGGAAACCTTATGTTTGGAGGTCTCCCCTTACCAGAGATGTGGGTTTTTTCCCCTAACACATAAGGAAGAAGGGGAAGAATCACACCTCTCGAGGAAGAAGAACGGATTAGAGAGGAACTCATCGAGGATAGTGAGAGGGAAAAGGAATATATCGAGGAAGTTGAGGATGAAATGGAGTACTTCGAGGGTGATGAGGAGGGAGAGGAAGAGGCCTCTCTCTCGAGGAGGTAGAAACATCCATTGATGAATCTTCTTCTTCTCGAGGATGTAGATCTATCTCAAATATTATTTCTTCGATCCCCGTCGGCCAAAGGATCCCCCCCCCCGACGTAGATTTCCAATTAGTGAGGGCCAATGAGTCTCCTAATAACCTTGCCGATGGTAGATCCCTTATCTATCTAAAACACCTTCGCTCGAGACTTTGTTTCCCTTTTCCTCCTCTATTCTATAAAATTCTTACGGAATTCCAAGTTAGCTTGGCCCAGGTACATCCAATGTTGTAATTATCATCATGATGTTTCTGACGAGGTGCGAGGAGCTTGGGATTAGACCGAGATATAAGTTACTCTGATCACTGTACTGTATATCCTATAGTGGTAAATCGGTTGAGAATATTATCACCCTCACCGTTAGGGAGAAGAAGCAAAAGATCTTCACAGTTCCTTCCCACTCGGGTAAATGGAAGAGCAGGAGGAAAGGTATTACTTTCGATTGCATGACGTATAAGGTTCCCCAATGGAATCCAGACATCAAAGTTGAGTCTTCCAAAAGAAGGAGGTAATCTTATCCTAGCGATCTCGAAGAGGATATGAGACTCCTTTTATTTTCCTCTATGAGTTTCAAATCATTTACCAACCATGATAAGAAAATCAGCGATTTTATCTGGTCACCCTGAATTTACGAGAAGTTTGTGTATCAAAAATTACAAAAGAGTTTAAAACGACCTAATCCACCAAGTTGTCCTCTCAGGGTAAAAGATGGGAAAATAAAGAATTTTTTATGACCCTTCTGGGAAGCCCCATCTCGATACGTTTCCTAGTGACCTCCAGCCTTCGGAAATCTTCGAAGGTGTTAATAACTTATTTTTCCTTGAAGACATACCTCTAAATTTTTTATTTTATATATTTATTTATTTTATATATTCTGACTCTAACCTTATTCTCGTTTGATGCTCAATGTGTCTAGGTTCAGCCTTGATTCCTCCAGAGGATGTCGGTAACAAGGATAGCTCCCCCCTGAATCCTACGCCCACTATTCCTAAAGTAGGTGGTAGGATCTCCTCTAAGGAGAAAAGAGGTGGTGATGCTAGTGGTTCCTCTAAGAAAAACTAGGTCCAAAAAATAACTCATAGTGGTGGTCGGGAGGCTAAAACTCAATCTTCCTTATCGAATGTCATCGTCACCTTCTCAAATATTTCGTCATTGACGGGAAAGTCTTCGAGCAATTTGGCTCACATCCTGAGGTTGTAACATATTTCTAAAATTTTATAAACATGTATATACATTTTTTTGTATATGCTACCTTTTAATACCCAACATTACTATCCCATATCTAATATTTTCAGTTATCTTCTATGATTTAGGTGTCACAAAATGTCGGTGTAGTAGCCTAAAGACTCTCTCTTCTTTTGGAAGAGTGGGCTCCGACTTTAGTGCAACGGAAAGTCGCCTTAACGAAAAAGAACGTGAACTTTCCAGGATACAAAGGAACTCGAAGCCGCTCAAGAGAAAATTCTTGATCTCGAAGCTGAAAAACAAGGAGCCATTATGAGAGAGCAGACTCTTGAGAAGAAAGTGAAGCAACAGAGGACCCGAAGGCTCAAGCTCTTCTCCTCAAGGCTTTTAAGGAGTGGATATTAAATAGCAGAGTTTTTCAATTTCTTCGTTGAGCTCCTTGAAATGTCTAAGAAGCTTGGGTGTAACTTGTTAGCTGAGAGGGAATTGAAGCGAAGGCTAGCTTCGCGTCTTTCTGAGGAGGATGCAAAGTTTGTATAGTCTCTCATCAAACCCAAACTCGTGTTTATCTTGGACTCTAAAGAGGAGGGTGCTATCAATGGAGGCCTAAACTTTGTCTTCTTCGATTTCCTCAAGGCCAACGAGCACTTCCTTACCGCCGATGACTTTCGAGCTCCTACCCCCTCGATAGCGGCTACTGAAGATGTAGGGCATCAGGTGTAATATTGGCTATTTTCACCCCTCCCTATTTTTATGTTAATGGATAAGGAATATTATCTCCAGTTGTCTTTTTTCCTTTAAATTTCTATTTCGTAGTGTAACTCATTTATAAATCAACTGGAATGCATCCATCGAGAACTCTCGAGTACTCGAATTAAGCTGAATGAACAAATTGAGCTCCTAATGAAGTCAAAGTTAAATCTTGCCAAATGTAATTCTGAAAAAGATGCTCTTCATGAGGAATATCACTGATTCAGACAAGAGTTAGACTTGTGGTAGACGGGTAAGCATCCTCCTATGTTAGAGGATGTCAAATTCGGAATACATGACAAAGTGTTACTCCTCGAGGTAGTCGAAAGTTGCGACCCCGCTAAGCAAGATTACCGAGAGATAGTTCACCGTATCAACAACCAGTTTGGGTCTTTAAAAAGGTGCCTTGTTGTTGCTAATAGACTTCTAATCCTCGAGGCTCCTCTCAACCTAAGCCGTACCAAAATTTACAAGTACAAATTTCAAGTTCAAGAGGCAGTCGAGCTTCACAAGGTGGCTGTGTAAAATTGAGAGGTCAGAAGCAGTTCTATACCAAAAAGGTTCATCTGTTGAAGAGGATCCTTCGTGATCGAGTTCGTCCTTGTTGAGAATACTCGGCTATCAGAAGAAGCCGAGTGTCACAAGTTAAAAATTAAAGAGTTACAGGAGAGGGCTAAACTCCTCGACGTGAGTCTTTGTGCCCACTCACTTTATCAAGGTGTAATCAACCCGAGACTTATAGATAATCAGCTTTTGCCTACATTCTTGTTTAGGGCTTCCCATCACTAGCTTGTTGATCGTCAGGTGGACACTCGAGGGACTGACATGGAAAAGGCAGCCTCTAGCGCTATTTTGTAATGGATTCGAGAGTTAAAAATCTGGAGTCCTCCCCTTTCGAGTCGTGGAAGATCCTCGGTGTCTAAGAAATTTGGATCGAAGAAGAGAAATAAAAACTGCGGTTCTTCGAGTAACAAGTAAGATGACGTCTTCAAAAAATGCGTTAGAAGTGAAGATGACTCTAGGCACTGTTATAAGTCTAAGCTAGACCCATCCCAGTATCCCGAGGAGGAACAAATGAAAGATCTTTAACGTGCTGCTAGAGTTAAGATGGAAGAGCTCAAAAAACTCGAGGATAGGCAAGGAGACCTAGACAAATAGGTTATAGATATAGATTCTGTTCAGTGTATCGAATGTTCCGATGTTGTAGATATTTTTTGTAAAATATACTCCCTCTGGTTTCTTAACATTGGCTCCCTTTTTCTTCACATTTTCCCATGTCATGTTTGACCACCGATAACTTTAGTTGTGTGTAATAAAAAATGATAAAATTTTACTTTTCGGAAACCACACGTTACGGAGAATCCAAAGACATCTCACATGATGTCTATTATTATATATAACAAAAGTTATCAATGGTCAAACATTGCACGGAAAAACTAGTGGTTTAAGGAGGCCAATGTTAGAAAACCAGATGGAGTATGGATTTTTTTAGAAAAACATGAACACAATCTTAGAATAGGGATATTTTAGAAAAGCACCGTCCAATCTAAAGTGGTAACTGGTATCTGCTTCTGTTATTGACTGTGGTCAATTATACCTTTGAGATTCATAATAGCAGCATTAAATCCCATAAAAATTTTTTAGGAAAGAGGTTATGCACAGTCCACAGTAATTTTTACTTAAATGCTGTAATTTTTTATAAAATTTTAAATATTATATTTTAAAATTTAAAATAAGTAATAATATGTATTTAATATAAAAATATAATACATCACATATTTTTAAAATTTTCAAAATTTAATAGGCAATTTATCAAATGCAGTGCATAAGGTAAAAAATAAGTGGTCTATCCATAATCCTATGAACAAGCCAGTCTTACATTATAACGTTTAACCTCCCCACCGCAGTTAATCTCCAATGGACAAGCCAGTCTTACATTATAACGTTTAACCTCCCCACCGCAATTAATACTGCTTAAAAAATTATTGTCTAGTCGAAGGATTCACCAATTTTATAACACTACTTCTACCACTTTTATCAAATAAAAAGTACACTCTTGTCACTTGTAAAATAAATATACTACTCCCTCAGTTTCAGCCAAATTTGTACAAAATCTTTTTCATGATCTCCAATAGACATGTTTGACTAAAAATTTATGAAACTATGTATAATAACGACACACAAAAAGTTAGTATTTAAAAATTACATGTTGCGATGAATCCATCAATATATCACGCGATAATATTATTGTTCATATATCTAGTTAAAACATGTGGTTAAAGTTTAACTACTGGAAATAAAATTTGTGCAAATTTGATTGGTAATGATGTAGGGTAAAGTTTTGGAAAAGACCGTCTTTCCATAAGCTTATGGAAAGACACGAGTTTAATTAGATAATGAAAGGTAAAATGTCTTAGTTGTAATATTAAAATTTTATTATAAAACGTATAGAAGTTATATAAAGTTTATAACGCGAACCATGCAATCCAATTTTTTTATTTTCATTTCTTCTATTTTACACTTTAAAGTTTGGTCTTTCCATAACTTATGGAGGACGGACTCATGAAGTAGTACCAAAGTTGCCATTTATCAAGTAAAGCGGACACAAATACACTTATTGATATTTTAAAAGTGTCTCTATTACGCAACTAATAGCCCGAGGTTTGTTGGGCCCAATAATTTAAAATACGGGCCGCAACTCTCCGGTTGAGCTCGAACCATATAATAACTTCAAGGCTTCAACCGCCAAATTCAATACTCCGAGACCAAACGACGGCGTTCCAAATGGCAAATTCAGCCTCGCAGCAATTTTCCCTCTTCCACCACCAAATTCAAAATCGAAGGTGATCATCATATTTCAAATTCACACATTTAAATCGCGTCAGAATTTACCACAATTCAGTAATTCGATGCAAATAAAATGCGATTGATTATTTGATTATACGACTGCTTTTCATTTTCTTCGTTTCAGATTCGGCGATATGACCGTTGCAATTCTGGAGTCGGTACTCGCTTCCAAAGACGCGAAATCATCGGCGGAGATCCGATCAGATCTGAAGGAGTTCATGAGGCACGAGGCGTTAGCCGTAATTCGAGAAACCGCGGATATTTCCGTTGATCGGAAGCTCGTGATCGTCGATTTCTTCGTTCGTGCTTTTGCGCTGATCGGCGACGTTGAGGTAAAACATCTCCGTCGGTGCTTTCCAGTTTCCTTCATCGTTCCTATTATTGTGCGTAATTTAAAATATTTAAGTATCAGTATGTTTGTGGAATGTGGATTGTGTTAGGATTATGCTTATTCTGTGCGTATTTATATATCGATTGAATGTTTTAGCTGTATGCTCGTAAAGTTTGATCGTGTTAGGAGTTGATTTATATGGATTGTGACAGAATTGTCTGGCACTGAGATACGAAGCTTTTGTGATGCGAGATGAGAAGGCTTCCGTTGATGTAAGGCTTCGAGTTTCACTCGATGAATGGCTGAGTTTTGCTGAGCAGTCCTTTGATAACAGGTTTTACTCAGTGGCAGTAAAGGTAATATCACTAGTCATTTTCACGAGATATCGAGTGAAGTAGTTTCAGCTGATGAGTTATGGCTGTTACAGTGTTGTTTCTAGTTTCTTAGTTCATATATTTTTTGAATTCCTGATTGATGATCACCATAATCAGTTTTATTGTTGCTAGTGTGAAGAGAGCTCTAAATATGCAAATAGACGGACTCGTGATTTGCTTTCATAGCATTTTTGCTAAACTGGTTGAGTTTATTTTTGTATAAACGGGCAAGAGTCTACTTATTGAAAATGGCTGGATCTTCCTCATGCCCCGAGCTTTGATTTTTCCGGTTAACTTGTTCCCGCTTGACTTTGTCTTATTTTTTCGCATTGAACGCGTACATTTTTCCATCAGGCATGTGAAAGAGCACTCTTGGACATTCATGCGAACAATTCACCTGACAACGAAACTGATTGCTTCAACTGCAAGAGCACAACTGAGAAAATTAAGATGCTCAAGCACAAGTGTATGAGCTTTGCTTCTTCACCATCTGGTATGATCTTAGCTGCATTTCCCCCCGGATTTAGTCACTCTTTGTTACCTTAAGTGCTGTGTTAAGTGATTAAGTTTGAAAATCAGTTTAAACGAGTCATTTTTTGGTGAAAATTAAGAAGGAATTACCACAGATAAGTGAAAGAACAGATGAAAGATTAATTACAAACAGCATCAATCATAATTGCCTGAAACTGAACATGAACAACTCTGTAGAATTCACCCGGAAAATTGCTCTTAATGCAACGCCACTCCTTCTCAGATCTAAAAGGCAAGCATATTATAAAGAAAAGAAGAATCATCTCCTTGTATCATATTTTTTCTAAAGTACTGTGAAAGATACCTATGTCTTGACTCTAAAAATCCATTTTGATTATGCTGCATCCCTAATAAATTAAAAGAGCTTGGCTCCCGTTATGGCGCATGGAATTGAAGGCTGTCTTTACATGATTAAGCAGGCAGGTTTTAGTAGGCTCTTTGTTAATCAAGTTAGATTGTGAAACAGTTCAGGTTCAGGCCTCAGAGTACTTGAAAAAGAAGAATATCATTGAGAAGCTGGAAGGAAAAAATTCCACCCAAAGCAAAACACACACTTCAGGAAGCATTCTGTTCAGAAACGGTATCAAAAAACGCAATCTTCGAAAGTTGCAGGAACGCCAATCCCTACAACAGTTCCTCTCCAACGACGCTTAGCTGTTTCGAGGTACTCGCTGCCATTTTATTGCCTCTTTATCCAGATGTGCTTCAGTTGATTTTGCCTTCTATTACCAGTTCATGTTTGATTCTATCTTTATTTTAACCTACTTGACCAATCCATTTCTTAAATGAGATAATGCTGGTTTTAAAGGAGGGAAAAAACCCATATCTGGGTAGAGAGTTGTTGAAGCTTTTTAACTGATCAGTTGTACTATTCTTTACTCTTTAGGCCTGCCATTTACTGATTAATTTACTCCCTCATGTTCTTTAACATTGACACATTTACTTTTGGCACAAGGATTTAGGAAGGTAGACT
>JAUOBV010000007.1:12536759-12548916 GCA_032360425.1 Rubia occidens
ATCGGAGTGTTTACCCCCCGGACACCGGGGGCATTGTCTTGCAGATCGGACGCGATTCAAGGGATCACGAAGGAAGGACTCATACGGTGGAAACATATTCATCACTAATCAGTGGCTCCTCTTTGCCTATGCAAAAAACGTTCCGTAATCTGCTAAATTTGCCTCGTTTGCCTCTGCACCGTGCCGCATTCCAGCCGCTTTCAACCTTGTCTTCTTGGCATGAAACGACATTCCACCCGTTAGTAGTATCAAGTTCAGAAAGCAATTCTTATGTCCGGCGTTCCTAGCCTATCAAGATGCAACATACCCCTAGCTTTCTGGTCCAAATCCGCAAATGTTAGGATTTTATTCATTTTATCATTCTTAACTCCCCAGCTAGCTAAATAATCCGCAACCTTGTTACCTTGTCTCAGTGTGTGAGTAAGTTCTACATTTTTAACACTATTGTGAATGTCAAAAATAAGTTCATACAACATCCAAGGAGCTTTTTCTGGGTTTTTGATTGCCACAACAACATTTATGCAATCAGATTCCAGGCTGTAAAAATTCAGATTTAGTACTTTTGCAAAATCTAACCCCAGTTTGATTGCCAAAATTTCTGAGTGCAAAACTGAATTGGCAGTTTCTGTTCTAATGATGGCCCTAAACATCAAACCATCTCTCTTCCTAACTATGATCCCTAATGAACATTTCCTGGTGGTGAAGTCCCAAGAAGCGTCCACATTAACTTTGAAGTCCCTATCCGGTCTAAGCCAACTAATCACTTTTATCCTAGGCTTAGGTTTTGGTTTGATTGTAGGAGAAAACCCCATTTCAAACCATCTCTTATCTTCAGGATTATTACTCAGAATAGGCCTAGCATAAAAGCTTTGGAATATATCCTTTTTAACAGCCTCCATCAAATTCATCAAGTGTGGAGATTTATCCTTATACAAATATTTGTTCCTCATTTTCCACAAATTCCAACAAATGAAAACTGGTATGACAGTAAGAATACTAGTATGCATTATTGTTTCGCCCTTAGTAGACCAGTAGAAAGACAATCTATCAAAAATTGTTTCAAAATCAGGAGTTTTAAAACCAATTATGTTCTGGAAATTATTCCACACCACAGAAGAGATTTCACATGAGTTAAAAAAAGTGGTTCAGAGAGTCACATTGGCAGCACATTGTGCATTTAGATGCTAAACTAACATTTGAAAAAGCAATTATATCATCAAAAGGCAGTATAAAGTTAGCTAATCTCCAAAGGAAAAAAGAGACTTTCCTGGGTAGATTTTTATGCCAAATGTATTTCAGTATTCTTAAAAGTCTCCTACTCCTTGTAACTTCCTTGAATGCGGATTTGAAAGTGAAGTCCTCATTATAGGAAGGTTTCCATATGAGTTTATCATTTCTCTGCATATTAGTCTCTGCCCCCTCAGCCAGCTGTTGCACTTCAGAACTTGATAATGATGGTATTGCATTTCTGTCTTTCAAGCAAGGTTTTATGACTTTTTTAGGAGAGACATTTGGTGGATAAACTTGTATTTACAAGTAAAATTGACTTATTTTGCCTTATTTTAAAAGCATGGGTATATCAACTTCAATTTTTTTCTCTAAAAAATGATTTCTGCTATTTAAATAATTTTTTTTTTAACAATTTACTATACATTAAAAATATGCTTAATTTATAAGCAAAACACTTATAAACCCTGCCAAACACTATTCTTTAGGAGATAAGTCTTGATCACGATCACACTAACATAGAAAGTGATTCTTAATGTTGGTATGATCAAATTGGTTCAACTCCAATAAAATCAAAGACTCCGTCTCTTGAAAGAAGATATTTTCATAAGTTATGCAAAGACAAAAGGATCAATTTTTTTTTTGAATTGCATTAATCTGATCATACATTTGCAATTAAATCCCATATATAAGCCTATGGAAAGACGGTTTTTTCCAAGATTTTGCCGATAATTAATCTAATTATATTTCACAATATTATTACTTGAAATAATAATTGAACATGTCTTGTATGCATGTTAATATTTTTCAACAGTATAACAAACGAGTAGCAAACAAATTCTAAATAATCATTTCGAGGCAATCAAATACGCTCTCCGTTTCTCTATTTGTGGCACGCTTATCTTATTGGAATATTTTTTTTAAAAATAACTCCTTCAATTTCATCCACCCATTCTTCTTTCTAGTTTCTACATTCAATTTCATCTATTAATTTTTTTCACCTAAATCCAAACACTTATACCTATAGTACCACAAATAGAAACACAGAGAGAATATAGTTCTATTTGTAACATACCCATATCTTTATCCATCTTTTTTTTTGATATGTCTCCATATATCTGTTGAGTTGAACCATTTTATGTTACCTGTGATTTTGATTGCAACATGCATGACTGTAAATGAGTCACATGATCTCTTATTTAAAAACTATTAGACATTTCATCTTGACCAAATAAATAATTTGTCTAAAGTACTCTAGAGTTGGTAACAACTCACATCTCTATTAGAGCTGGTAATTAAGTCAAGGGGGACAAATTAAGCTGATAAGCTAAACAATACAAAAGGGGATCCAAAGTACTATTATGCCCTCTTCTATGAGTCACCTTCATTCTGGGAACCAACATAATACTCCCTCCGTTCAGCTAAGTTTGGCACACTTTTCAATCAACTTTCTCAAGCCGCGTTTGACCATAAATTTCATGTAACATTTAAGTAGTAATATTATCATGTAAGGTATTGTTGGATTATACGTAGTATGTACTTACATGATATTAACATACGCATAAAAAAATTATTAATGGTCAAACATGTCTTGAGAAAACAGGCTAAAAAGAATGTCAAACATTAATGAAGGGAGTAGTATACTTTTAGAATGATGGCCTCGCGATTTTCTTCATTATGACTTGATGATTGCAACGTTTATACTAATTTCTGGACGACCTTTTTCTTTCTTTGCCGTGTTTTTTTATGGTTAAGTCATGATCCGCGGTTAGTAATAACTAAGAAAATGGATTGTATTGATTTTATTTTTTGGTACTGAAATTATACAGAATTTTCAGACCAGTTGAAAACGAGTCCACCAAAAAGCCTAACAGGTATGTTATTACTACAAGCACAATCTTTTCATGAGGTTCTTAGCAGAAAATTTGACACATAGTTCTACCTCAATGATCAATTATCTGTAATAATTCTCATACAACTTGTTTTAACAAGCTACCTATTGATATAACCAATGTATACTATTCTTTATAGAAAAGTCAAATTTCTAATACTAATACTAAAACTCTTAATCAAGGTTGGTTATCCTTATCCACCGTTTGGACATGATATATAACCGTTATACCAGATATGCATCCTTTAATCGTCCTGTATTAGAGGTATTTAGGTTTTCTCAATGATCTAACATATTCACCCTAAATATACACTGAATTGAGATTTTGAATCAACGGAATCAATCTTGCAATTTTTTTGCCGTCATTTAATTTGTTGACCCGTTATAGGGGCCGCTGACCCCTAAGGGCACGTGTCATGGTTGAGTTAGTCCGGCTAAAGCGCCGGACTACTTTTTTTGACTTTCAAATCCATTGGCTGGTTGATAGATTAGATACGCAAAGAAGTGTTGTAAAGGACAGAGTGACCTTGCTGTCACGATTCTCTGAACTCGGTCCACGTTAGTTTCAATGGAACAACTTATGTTGCCATATGAAATAAATCCCCTAATTGTTTGAAAGAATTAAGCAATTTCACCAATATATACGGATGCAATGGCCTATTTGAATATGTTTGCTAGCATTGTTTAAATATAGTATTGTTGAGGACGACCAAGAAATCTGGCTTCAAGATCTAACTTCTATGGGTGCGCATTGCATGGCCATTGTCAATTGACATGAAATCACATTGCAATATTTGCAAATAAGATTTCATGTGAATGTCCGCCAACAAACATTCACGTTGAGCCCATCTTTTTATTTCCCCTCGTTCGCGGTTAGGGTTTTGCTTCGTTAAATTCACATCACAGTCAAATTTACAAAGCCCTAGCTCTTGGTGTTCCCCTTCATTTATGGCGTTTGTCCCTTTCCCAAAGAATTTAAAACTAGCAGTACTAGTACATACACTTCTGGTAATTTGTTTCAAATATATTACTGTACTCCAGTTCTAATAAAAATGACACATTTTGACTTCTGAACGTCAGCTTAATCAATTTTCAAGTATTAATATATTTATTTATGTGTAAAGAAAATATGAAAAATTAATAATTTTAAAATATAATTCCTCTGATTTCTTAACAATGATTTTTTTTTCTGAAATATTTTTAGTGCATGTTTGACCACCGATAACTTTAATTTCATACAATAATGGACTATAAAATCTTACTTTTTAGAAATTACATGTTACGGAGAATCTAAAGACACCTCACATGGCATCCTTTATTGACTGCAAATAAAGTTATTGATGGTCAAATATGCCTTGAAATTTTTTGCAGTCAAATGAAGTCAATGTTAGAAAACAGAAGGAGGGAGTGTGTTATGATCAATATAATAGTAGTATAACAAAATAATAGTCTTACATATATAATAACAGATTTTAATGCTCAAAATTGATTTAGTTTGACTTCTAAAAGTCAAAATACGCCATTTTCGCTTGTACGGGGTAGTATTACAAATGAGGGTTGTTTGCGTATAATTATTTAGTTGTGTAGTTTATTTTTGGCCTACAGAGTACTTAATTAAATCGAGCTAATTAAGAACAAGTAGGAGTCAAACAGGAACGTGGAAACTAAACAAAATAATCTGCAGACGTACACCGCCAACTTATCTCCACACCACACTGTGGCGGTGGTCAACTCCTCATCTTTGATTCAACTAGACGTTTTCCACTGTAGTCTGACCATATTACCCCTGATATCCAAATGACAATGTATTTGGTGGACTTGTTCTTATAAATAAAATAGACTTATTTTAAAAATACGTACAGCATAAAATATTAGTTTTTTTACTCTTCTTTGAAAAATGTATTACTTTAAACATAACCAATTTTATATGCAAATTATATCCTACCCGAGGATACGATCCCCAATTCTATAATATAGTTAACAAAATGTATTATAATAACTAAATCCTGAAAAATTATATGATAAATTATTAGATAACTATTAAGTTGATTAGCGGGGATACATATTATATCACCGGGAAACTATATACTAATTGAATTCGATAATCATTTATCAAATACTCAATACTTCTTAACTTATAAATAAAGCGATTTATAAGCCCTATAAAACACACACTAAGTGTGTTCTGGTAAAAAATTTGAATGGTAGAAGAGCATGAACTTGTTTCTTTTGCTTGGTCCGATTTGAATTGAATTGAACCAAAACTAAACAATCGGAATAAGAGTAATAATAGACTTAAAGTAAGTTAAATGTAATTAAACTAAGCTAAACTGAAAAATAAAATAAACCGAAATGAAGTGTAGTTAAAATGAAAAGAAGGTGAGAATATGTTAATATATCCTACTCATTCTGTTTGAAAGTTGAAACTAAGTTTTTTTTTTATGTTACTCATGAGTTGAATTTTAAAATACTGGAAACACTTATATGAAAGCGTTATACCATAACTTATCGCGAGATGAAAGATTAAGTAAAATTTTACATATTGCAGAAGACTTCATATCATCTCCCATCTTTAACAATTGTATTTAAATCCTCCATCTCACTGTAAAATTGAGTGAGACCGTCTCATCCAAACTTTTATACTAAAACAGGATATACAATTAGGAGTGAGTGTCTTGAAAGGCGGCATGTTCATAAATTTATGAACAATCAACTTATTTTTTACCTTATACACTGCATGTACTAAATTTAGAAATTTAAAAATAATTTTTTTACATTATATATATTTTTAATATTTTTACATTCAAATGCAGATTATTATTATTTTTAACTTTTAAAATATAATATTTAAATTTTATAAAAATTACAATATTTAAAGTAAAAAGTACAATGGACCGTTCATAAGTTAAAAAAAAAAGACAACCTTTACTAAGAATTTCTAAGTTAGGGAAATCAAGACAAAAGAGTAGCAAGTGCTAATCTAGGACCAGGAGGGACAGAACAGTAAATTCGATCTAGAAGCATTAACCTTTCAAGGGTCTCTTTTTCTTAAGCCCTTTTCCAATTCCCACAACATCCAAAAGTACTCTCTCTTTTGTCATTCTACTTCACTTCTTAGAATTGCAAATTATTATTTTTAAGAATAGACCGTTTCAACTATTTTATTACTCCTTAGGAATACTTTTGATTATAAATAGACCTCAAGTTCATTCCCTTTTCAATACACCCTCTCTAGTTTGCACTCAACTTGAGCCTTTGCATCCATCAAACAACACATCAACTAGAATGGGAGGAACCTCACCTTGTGCTTCCTGCAAACTGTTGAGGCGTCGCTGCGCGAAAGACTGCAGTTTCGCGCCTTACTTCCCTTCCGACGATCCTCAGAAGTTCGCCATGGTTCACAAGGTTTTCGGTGCTAGCAATGTCAGCAAGATGTTACAGGTTTGTCTTTCTATGACTTTCTGTTTTGATTCATGCACTTATTGTTTTTGAAACTTGAAACTTCCTATGATGAAGGTTTACTAATGTTTTACGCCGATTTATCAAAACCTAACCCAACCCTAATCTGCCTGATAGAATGAAAACTCACATTGATGGTAGACAGAGTTTTGAAACTTGAAACTTTCTATCATGAAGATTTACTAATGTTTTACACCGATTGTCAAAACCTAACCCAACCCTAATCTACCTGATAGAATGAAAATCCACACTGATGGTAGACAGGGTTTTGAAACTTATATCAAGAAGTTTTGACACAAATGTTTTGAAACTTGAGAGTTGAAAAATGGATGAACCTTTTGGTACTTTTGAGGGTGAACAAAATTTGACTTTTGTTCTAACCAAACATTGTCTTTTACTTCTTCCCAGGAGCTACCTGTTCAACAGCGAGGCGACGCGGTTAGCAGCCTGGTATACGAAGCAAACGCCAGAATGAGAGACCCTGTTTATGGCTGCGTCGGCGCGATATCCTACTTGCAGAACCAGGTTTCGCAGTTGCAGATGCAGTTGGCCGTGGCGCAGGCTGAAATACTGTGCATTCAGATGCAGAACCAAGAACCCGTCCCACTACCATCCCCAGTTCTCGACGTCCCAGATGAGAAATCCCTCCTTTTGTCCACTGCTAACTTCAATAACCTACAACAGTACTTTAGTTTTGCATCTTCAAGCAATGTAATGCAGGATCCTCTCAAGAGAGAGTCCTTGTGGACATAACTAGTTTGTTTGTTGTTTTGCTTTTGTTCAATCTAACGGGTTAATTTAGTATTTAATCTCCTAGATTTTATCAAAGTCTTCCGCGTTTATGAATAGTTTAATTTTGAGGTTAATTGCACTAAGCACGAGGGATACGAGTAGTTGGTCAACTCTTGCATGTGGGAAGGATGGAGTAAGAGTGAAGTAGGGTTCATATTCTTGAAAAGCAACTGAAATATGGTTGAATGTTCTTCTCATTGATTTCCAGTTAATTTCACGTAATATTGCTCGTTAATCAAGAAGAGAGATTGATTGTTTAATATGTCACGCTATCTTCAATTGATATATTTTGGAAATTAATACAATTTGGCCTTTTTCTATTTGATACAGTGAAATTAACCACAAGAAGCGTTAATAAAAAGCCTGCTTATTAAGTAAATTTTTTTAGCAGTTTACCAAATACTAAAAAATGCGCTCAACTTATTATCAAGACATGACTTATAAACTCTGCCAAACACACCGATCAAATGGTTCATGATGCTTGTGAATTTTATTTTGTTCTCAAAGTTTATTTTGATCTCTAAAACTCCAGTTCTGGATTTCAAATTATTCAATCATCGAAAAAATTCAGTAGTCACGTTCTTCTTTTGATGATGAATCTCCTTTAACGGTAAGTTTAATGGATCTTTCTATTCATAATCAAAAGTGAACATTCTCAACTTGAAACAAAGGCTCCTAAACTAAAATATAACCCTTCTTAATACTCCCTTCCTTCCATTTCAAGGGTCACATTTTGACTTTAAGAATTGATTTGAAAAATGTTTGATCCTTAATATATTTCATTAAACATAATCAAAACTTGTGAAAATTTAATATTTTGAAAATACTGTACATGTTATAATGAATTTAACAATGTATATTTATACACCAATTCAATTTTATAGTCAACGTTAAGAAGTTTTGACTATATGAATGATTAAATTGTAGACTGAAATGAGACAGGGGAGTACAAGAAATGAAACGTAGAAAGAAGAAAAAACAGGTCGAAGTTGCAGTCGCAAATGAGAAATCAAACTCCTGAAAGCTGAAAAGAAATTGCCTTTTCAATTTGGAAGTATTACCTCGAGCCCTCAAAAACCTGGGGCAAAAAGCAGCAGAAAAAATCAGCAGAATTACTTCTAATATGAAATGTGCATCTAAATACTGACCAACGGCCGGTTAAAGCTTTGCCCGGTAATCTGGATTCGGGTTGACTTTCTGGATGCTTTTGTTATTGAACATCTGGTTTAATTATTAGTTAATCATGTTTAGTTAGCCTCACACGGACTAAATGCAAACGTTGGCGTTCGCTTGTTTTTCGACTGTTTGATTAATTAAGAAAATCCATAAAGAAGGTGGCGGTGGGGGTAGGTGGCGCATGAACTGAATCCAGGATTTGTTAGTCACCCTTTCAACTGTGGCAAAGTTTTGAAAAGGATTGTTTTTCATAGGCGAAACACAAAATTGAATTAGAACTGTGAGAAGGTAAAATATTTTAGTTGCAATATAAATATTTTATTGTGCAACATGCAGTAGTTACAATTAAATTTATGATCTGATTAGTACAACCCAAAAATTTCATCTTCATTTTTTCTAATGTGCAGTTTATACCCCGGTCTTTCCATAAAATTGGAAATATTATTTTTCAAGAGATGAATTCTTCAATTATTATAATAATTATTATATATGTACTAGGTATATTCTTCTAGAGTCTATCTCTTGAAAGACGGTCTTTCCATAAGCCATGAAAAGACCAACGTACTTCATAACGACTACATGTTGCATAATAAAATTTTAATATTGCAACTAAAACCTTTTAACCTTTTATTATTCTAATTAAATCTCATCTTTCCAATACGCCTATGGAAAGATGATTTTCCCCAAGATTTTACCACGTAATCAATCAAATCAAATAATATATAAATATTTTACTGACCAAATCATTAGTCCTAAATTAGGAGGAACAACCATTTAAATTAGTTGAAATCCACCAAAGTTTGAAACTCCGTCTATTTAAATAGTAGAGAATGTACTCAAAAGAATACCTATGATAGGATTAAACTAGGAGACACTAATATTTAAATATGTTGAAATCAAATGAAATTTGAGATTTCATTCATTTGAATATTTGGGAATCCCTTCCGAAGAACACCCAACCGGTGCATCACATCTGAAACAGAAATTTCATCCATTTGAATAGTTGTAGATGCTCTCCAAAGATCACTCACTTGATGCACCACTAACGAAATCATAACCACCACCGTTGAACCTTCATGCATGGATTTCACCTTTATAGCCACAACAATCTGAAAAACTACATCGGGGATCATTGACACGCACTAGTGGAGAAGTGTTGATTGAAGACATGCAATCAAAGACAGTTCATGAGAAACCACCTTGAATTAGGATTCAAATCGAGTTCCGAACTGGGAACTCCCTCCCAAGTTCTGCATTTCATTTTAAAGGCGGTTTGAAATTGATCAAAAACACTTCCGCCTTTAGTGAAAATCGATTGAAGGCGGTTCCATTGTAGAACTGCCTTTAATAGAGTGCATTTTATGAGCCAATATATAAATGGAAACCAATCTCATGCCTTAGAATTATTTTTCCTAGCCCTGTAGCACCTCCCTCTCCTTTAAATGATGAACCCTCTCACATCCCTCACCCTCATCCGCCTACCTCAACCCTAAAATTCCTCACTCCGCCACCTTTTCGCTGGAGCATCGTCCTCTCCATGCTGTCCGCCCACCACTGCGTTGCCAGATCTGGCATTCATCGTCGTGGCCTTCAATATCTGCCATCGCGCTTCTCTCTCACCGCCGAGCTGCTCGCCCACTGCTGCGCTGCCATATGTAGCTTCCATCGCCGTGACCTTCAACATCCGCCGCCTTGGACTTCGTTGTGCACCCCAAGGCAGCACGTCCGGCCAGGTTCGACGCCCCACGCCAGCACGTCTGGCACAACCTGTGCCAGGACCAGCGCCCCGTGCCAGCACGAGCCCTGGTGGCTGCTAGGGTTTTTGGCCACATTTTGGGCCTATTTTTAGGCTCAATTCCCTACTACCATATATATGAACATTTGTCTACTAGGGTTTGAGAGAATGCTCATTTTTAGATGTTAGTAGGTGGCTAGAGAGAGAACACTCTCACTTATCTCTAGCTTCTTTTCTTTTCATTCTTTTATCTTTCTTTTCTCCTAAAGTGTTGAATCCAATGAAATACTTAGGTTCAATGTTTAGAGAGCAGAGATTTAGCTTGGAGATTATAATCAAGTCATACAACCAGAGATGACACTTAAAAAGTGTCTTCTGATTCGATATAACTGCTTTTAATAGGCATTTCTCCACTAATAACGTTCCCCACAATATAGGGTTATCCCTATCAAGGATTTGGTGCTTTTAATTAAAGGTCAGCAGGACAACATGAAAACAGATGGATTAAGAATTATACGGTTACAAATAAAACCATTGAAAACCGCCACTAGTTTTGGATTAATACCACAAAATGATAAATAAAGAATGTAATCATAAGACATTATTTTCTACGTACTACTAGTATTAGTTGAAGACGCCAGTTGGTGACTTGGCTAACATCAATCTGATTATGATAATATACTTCTTTCCGTCCAACGACGCGATGTAAAAGAAGTGCACGTTTATTTGGAAGCACTGATCTGATGTTCGACACTTTGTCTTCTTCCTATAACACTAATTACGAGTTTAGGGCATTAACCTTACTTTGTTTTTGTATTTATGGGACACATGGCAGTTTCTGAGATCAGATTATTGAAATGTGCGGTGGGATTTTGTTGCTAATTAGTACACTTTTCACACTAGCTAATTTCCCTTCACTCTCTTCTACACTTGATTGTTGACTTGGGTAACAACCTTAGAGGTGATTATTTTAGTGGTGTACATTTGTCTTACTTAGTTTTCTTTTTAAAAAATATCATACACAAATGTTGGGACAAGAGCACCAAAATAAAATAAATATATATCCCAAAATGATAAGTGACTCAATATTAACTGAAAGGAGGGAGTAGATCTCATGTCACTTTAATAAATTTTTAATTTATTTATTATAAATGAAACTTCAAAATATCATAAAATTTAATATCATATCACAGTTTGTCACATATTGGTTAATGATATACATATGATCCAAACATTTGGGCCAGCCCATGGGCAACCTAGCGAGGTCCGTGAAGTGTTTGCATAGACGAGAAGCGAACACTGATTGACAAGGTTGTTCCACATATTAGGTGTAATTTGACACTGCCACCACTAAGTCTATTGTAACACTTTTCTTGCAACACTTATTTAAAATGTTACAATAGTTTATAAAGTGTTACTTAAACCTTTGAAAAGTGTTACATAAATCTTGAATAGTATTGTAAACATGTTACATACTTGTAAAGCATTTGAATAGTTGTTAATAATACTATTGAACCTATTGCAACCCTTTTACAAGTATTACCTTAGGTGATGTTGCATTAGATCTAGTGTAACACTTTTCAAGATTTAAGTAACACTTTTCAAAAGTTTAAGTAACACTGGTACGCCTCAAACCGTGTACGCCGCTCCTTTAGCTGGAATCTGCAAGATAGAACCCTGAGAGTTGTCCGGGGGGGAAGAGTCTCGGATGATAAAGTCAGAAAGTGTGATTGAATTAGGAGTGAATAGTTGAGTATACAATTTTACCTCTCTCGTTTATATAGGTTGGTAGATAGAGCAACTATTTTGTTTGTTTTTTATGCAAGTACTGAAGATCTTCCTTGGGCCGACCCAATGGTTATCACCCAAAGGATATT
>JAUOBV010000007.1:12621314-12633877 GCA_032360425.1 Rubia occidens
TTTGGTTTTGCTGTTTTTTTTAAAAGTCTTAAAGAAAAGTGTTTTGCACTTGTAATGGATGAGTTTGAATTAAGCTTGAAATAGCACCTATTTATACTACTAGTCCTTTGGAGCCGAGCAGGAATGTGTCAATTTCAAAGTGAAAGTCCAACCACATCAAGGATTTGGTGCACCCACATCCCTAAATTATTTTCAAATATAATAATTTTTATGTACTAAAATTTAAATAAATTATTTGTAGTTAAAATTATGCAGTAATAATATGCTGGAGTGTGAGTTGAAAAAAAGTAAATAGAGGAAGTCAGAAAAATGGCATGTCCAAAAATTTATGGATAACCCCTCTGATTTTTTACCTTAAATGTTGTAATTTTTATAAAATTTAAATATTTTATTTTAAATTTTAAAATAAGTAATAATTTGTATTTGAATGTGAAAATGTATTTTAAAAAATGTATAAAAAATTTCTAAATTTAGTATGTAATTTAACAAATGCAGTGTATAAGTAAAAAAAATGCAGTGGCCTGTCCATAACCTGTCAAGAGACCCACTCAATTAAATATACTCCAAGTTCTTATCCTTTTCATTTGATAATGCGTTATTGAGCCCGCTTTAAAATACCGATTTGTTGTGGTCGGGACAGTCTACAAAGATAAAAAGTTGATCAAGATTAAGACAGAATTGATCCTGGAACTAAGCTCTCACGTTCAAATTAGTCAGATTGGAGAGTACATATTATTTGAGTAAGGTGTAATGATGTGTATAAAAGAGTAATTGCTTTCCTTTTTAGAGATCTCCATGGTCAATATGACGTCGCCATGTCTACTCCATGTCAGAGATACGTGAGCATTGTCGATGTCAGATGGTGTGCGTCTACCTTTTTCGCAATTACTTGACCTTCTTCTTTCACCTACCATTAATTCCGCTTCATCATATGATTTCTCATTATTCATAATAGACGATTGAGATTTGTCGACGTGGAGGTGCGGGATCCCACTCCTAACCATCGTCTAATTTGAGTTGGACTGAACTAAATCAATATATTGTGTATTGACGGGTGTGACTAGTATAGGTGACTTGACGGCTTTCAAGTGGTGGAAAGGATCCCCATCAAATCCAAACTCGTCATTCCAAAAATAAACGGATAGTTGAGTAATTTTGAAAGTATGGGAGACCAACATAGCTTTTCTCTCAAATATTTTCTTCATTGAAAATAAATTATATTTTAACAGTTTACCAAACACATAAAACTGCCTAGATTATAACTAAACACGAGTGCATGAGTCGTCATTAACGGAATACATTGGTTGAATTTCCGTCTATCCTCATTTCCAATCTCGGAAGATGGGTTTTGGTAGGTGGGTTGGTTATAGACGGTTCTAAAAATTTATTAGACGACTTTTGGTGAATAACTATTGTCTAACGTAGAATGATCTACGGCAGTTGGGCTTGAACTGTCGTTTTGTTTACTATAGTACACTTCTGAGGGCAGTTCCGAAATCGAAACATTTGTTTGAAGGGAACTAAAGTCGACAACGGCGGTTGATCCGCTGTCTAAGAAACTCTACAAAATTTTGCAATGAAAACTACTATTTTAAGGCACTTTTGACGGATGCACATGTGTCTGAAGTGCACTTCCTAGGATACTTCCGATTTTAAAATATGTGTTTGGAATGCAGTATGTAGACAACGGCGGTTGAACCTCCATCTAAGAAACCCTACAAAAATCTGCACTAAAAACTACTATTTTAAGGCACTTCCGACTCATTTTCGAAAGAAGAACTAGCTTTGGAAGTTCACTTTCAAAGGCACTTCCGAAGTTGAAACTAGTGTTTGGAATGCATTAAAGTAAGAAACGGGAAACTATATTCCACTTTTATTATGCCCCTCCTTCCCCAGTAGCTGTCATTTTTTTTTCTTCAAATTTTTCTTCTTCCTTCTTCTTTATTTCTTCATTCTTCTCCCCTTCCTTCCCCAAATCTAACACTTTCTCATTTTCCTTTGAAATTCGACTCTGCGGCAGCGACTTAGATGTGAAAAATGTGTGGTGATAAACTTCATATTATCATGGTATGGTTTCGTCTCCGTTTGAAATTTGTTATTGGTAAATCCACCTACAAAATTTCATGTCTGTTATAGTTCAAAGTGGATTGATGTAGTTATTTGAATGTTTATTATTATGAGTTTAATTGCAAGTGTGTTTGATATGAGTGTAAGAGATGGGAATGTGGTTGTGTTGTGTTGTTTTGAAGATGAATGTCGATATATGTTCATATGAAGAATAAGACAATATGGTCAATTTGAATTTTCTAATATCAGCAGAACCAGAAAGACCAAAGTTTGTAAGTTCTAAGGCCAGTTCCGACGTCAGAAAAGAGAGTATTAAATCGATGCTAGACCGGCCACCTGATTGCGCAACGGTTCTTCATCTACCGTGTCATGATGGTGTTAGAGACAATGGTTTGAAAATGTCAGTTTGCAAATGCCGTGCAACGCCCAATTTTGCCGTTGTCAATATCCCTATCCCTTACTAGTGAAAATAACTTGTAAACTCCATCAAACCTATGGAGTTTGACAATTGCTTTATAATAATAATAAAAACTTTGATTTTGCCGCTAATAAAAAATGCGTTGGAGTAGTTGAATAATGCTTTTTTCTGACGTAGAGTAATGTTGTAGTCTCCCTTTGACATTAAGATAAGGATATTTGGACAAAATTTTCGTGGTTAGTTGAATAAATGGCTGACTAACAGTGTAACTACTTTCTACCAATGTGGAGTTGTTTGATCTAGTTCTATTCTCTTGATTTTTTTTATATGTACGAAAAGACGGTTCGTTAGCCAAACAATGTTTACTAACCAATCCCAATCAAGCATTTGGTTTGAACGTAAGACTTGGAGGAATTCCATGATGGTTTACTCTTTTCAAATGCAAGCGAGTATTTTATAATTTAACGTTGTAACTTAAAGCAAGATCTCGGGAAAACCCGTCTTTTCATATGCATATGGAAAGACGATATTGAATTAGAATTATAGAAGGTAAAATGTTTTAGCTGTAATATTAAAAATTTATTATGCAACATGTATGAGTGATAAATTTATGACCAGATTAATACAACCCGGATTTTTTTTAATTTCTTCAAAATTGTAGTTTAAATTTTGGTCTTTCCATAAATTATGGAAAGACCGTCTTTCAAGAGACGGACTCAAACATGACAGTTTTGGGAAAGACCGTCTTTCCATAGGCATATGGAAAGACGGGTTGAATTAAATTATAGAAAAATAAACGGTTTTAGTTGTAATATTAACATTTTACTATGCAACATGTAGGAGTGATAAGTTTATGACCCGATTAATACAATCTGGAAATTTTATTTTGATTTCTTCAAATTTGTAGTTTAAACTTTGATCTTTCCATAACTTATGGAAAGACCGTATTTCAAGAGACAAACTCTTTAAAAATTACAGATATAAGTAAAAAGTTACAATTACAAATCAAAATATATCAAGATCGTTATGAAAACATGGGGACTTTCGAGAGAAATACTCCATAATATAGAATGTACCAACTATGCAATGATTTTTTTTTTAAAACCTGCAATGGCTTTTAAGCTTTTCTTGTCACAAGTCAATATTGTGTCTTTTTGGGGTGGATATAATAAAGGAAAGGGTTGAAATCTGATTGTGATCGGATACGGTGAAGTGAGAAAATTTGGTGTTGTATCGCTTTTGTTGACTTGACTTTGTCATTAGTTTCGTTTTTTTAAAGTCATATTACCACGTTGCAAATTTGAAATAAATTCATTTGATCAAAACAGCAATCTTTTAATCGAAAAAACTTCCAAAACGTGTATCAAGAGTGATCAAGTGTCAACAGTTAGAATATACATATAAGCAGAAGTGATGTTCAAAATTATTGAAGAATGAAGGAATACTTTTTAATACTTTAAAGTTTGACTTGGAAAAAATAGTAGAGTACTGCAATAAATTTCAAGATTAAGAAAAGATCAAGAGTTGCCTACTCTTGGTCCCATGTACATCTGACACTGATTGTTACAAGTTATGGGGAATCGCAGGGCACTCAGGCAGCATCATTGTTGGCGTCTATGAACACCACCCATAGGTTGTATATATCATTTTTATTCGTCAGATGTCGAGTCAGCAAGTATTCTGGATCCACGTACCCCTGCAACATATGATTATTGGACAATACATTTAATCATGGGTGAAACATCAAAAGGACAATACATTCAATCATGCATGAAACATCACAAGGACAATACATCAAAAGCCATAAACTTAAATATACGATAGATGATAGAATGTAGTCTGACTTATGTCTAATGGATAAAATGATGCACCTTAGCTAACTTGGCACTATAAATGTTCGACCAAATTTTTTCTGAAATCTCACTAATCCATTCTGGTGGAGTTAGTTTTCTGGTAGTCTGAATATCTCACCTCTATTCAAACTTACTAATCAGTAAGTTCGTAGATATTTTTAAAAATATTTCTGGATATAATACATTCAACTCAAATAGAACAGCTTCTAATGCATGATTCAAAATATGGAGTACATAGGATAAATTTCAAGATTAAGAAAAAATCAAGAGTCGCACTTGCTACTCTTGATTCCATGTACTCCATATTGCATTATTGTTTGAAACTAATCAATACAATTTTGAATCTCATTAATGAATTATTTTTTTGAAACTGCATTAGTGAAAAGTTACTTAAAGGCAAAAAATAATCAAAGTCAAAGTGCATCACAAGGGTCAAGGAATAGAATCCCTTCAATCAAGGCAAGGATTAGTGAATAGATCATCAAATCGTAAACTGTAATGGATGCTTGCATGTGTGAGCAATAGCTTGCGGCCTTTTAAGGTCGATTAGTCAAATGTTTAACTGCTTCGTCCAAAAGGTATTCTTTGTCACAAACCTGGGTGCATGTATCACTTTGTCAAAATTAATTTAATGTTAACTTTTTTATTGATATGATAAAATAAGTTCTAGTCACATTTAGGATATCTCAAACTTTGATAAACCCATTCAACAACTGAACCAGCAACTCAACCACTATTTTTCTTAGAAAATTTGTAAAATGCACATCAAGATTCACCTTTACAGAGTCTGTATAGTCTCGAAATCTATGGTGGTACAAAATTTTGGTTCGTTTGCGCTGAAAAAAAAATCTCATGAAATTATTTTTTGATCGAGTTACAAAAAATTTCAAGCTCTCAAATCCAGCAACAATCAAAACCTACTGCAAAAGCTTCTTCAACGCCTGCAGTGACGTAACTTTTGACTCGCAAGTCTTGAGGAACTCCGACAACATGGTAGCCTGACCGCTCACAAGTTTCCTCGCAACATCAGCAGGGTTCCAAGACTGCAACACGTGGGAGATCCGATCACCCGCATCCAAATCATTCACAGATGAAGTGATATTTTCCAAGATATGGAGGATTTTACCAGGCCCTTTCTTGTTTTCCATACTTGGATGGAGCGTGGAAAACACGGTTTGGAACTTCTCATCTTCTGGCTTGTGAATCTGTTCACTTGACCATTCTGTAACATTCTTGATTGTATCGCATAAAGTCTCGATGGAATCTAATAAAACCTGAGATTTGTGAGTGTTCGTCGGTTCTGGTGTTCCACCTTTCTTCTTCTTCTTTCCAGGAGAAGGAAGAGCGTGGACACACGATTGGACTATTAAGCTATGCCAAGCCAAGGGTTCATTCACTAGCTGCACCAATGAAGGAAGATCAGCACCAGGAGAAGATATCAATGCTCCAGTAGATTGGATTTTTTCGAGAATGCAGCATTTCAGCAGAGAATTCACAGCGTGCCAACTGAGCCCTGGTATGTCTTTGTTTTGAAGATCTATCTCGTGAGAGCTCAGACTCCAAGCATTTAAAAACACTGCAAAATTCATCCAGTCAACAAGATCCGAGCTCCAAACCTGCAATTTAAAGTCGCCAGTAAATCCCAGTATATGCTGAACAGATTAGTTTCTGATGCAGTTGGTGAATACTAAAACATTGTTACGAAAGTAAAATGCACATAATTTATGAAATCTTTGATCATATTTTACCTTGGATTCTTCCTGTGGAACTGGGGGGGTACTATAACATTGTTGAAAGAGGAAAATAAAATGGGTGTGGGGAGTGCCAGTTTACAAGGGCCTATACTAAAAACTATATTGTACCTCTGGAGGATGATTGCCACTGCAAGCCCTCAGAACCAATTCTATTGCCTTCTGGAAGGGAAACCCTAGTATACTGGAATAGCGTTCAAGCAGGACCTTAAGTTCTAATGACAGTTTAGAGTCATCTGAGTCGGTGGCTTCAGTATGTTCCTTAAAAGATGATGAAGCACAGTGGATAGACAGATAGACCATTCGTGGAATTAGAGATCTCTTCTCAATGCTTTTAAGTACATTATCTTCTCTCTGCTTAATCTGGAAAAATAAAAAACACAAATAGCAAAAATCATCAGTGTCAGTGATGATTTGAAGCCCATAAAAACCCACTTAGCATTCGGAAACTGTGCAACTAAATTGGCAGAGAAATTATAGAACTAGATTATCCTGATAGGAGAAACTCTAAAAGGAAACGATATACCCCCTTCTAAGCTAAATCAAACATAATAAGTACCAGGTTCTCATTGGGGTAGTAGGGCACTCCTTCAAATTGCCCTGTAAGGCAGGAAAAGACCGAGGTAACAATCAAATTAGAAGTTTTGAAACAGTAAAATATCCCTATTTTATTCTTTATTCACAATTAGCCATCTTGTAAATCTTGTACTGACCTAAAAGATAATTCTTGTCAACAGTTGGTGTCCACCAAGGTCGTAGTTGCAGATCTTCATTGAAGGTCATTGACTTATTGCCAATCTCATTAGCGAGTGCTACAAAATGCTCCCCATTCTTCATGCTTTCCAGAACAAGCTACAATGTTAAGTTTACTTCAGAGCTACATTTAAGTGCAAAATGAACTTAAATAGAGCACTGCAGGAAATCTACAGAAGATATAGTTGTAATATTATATACTATCAAATTACATAAATGAGAACAAGGGTAACCTCCTCTTCTTGAAGGCTATTGGCCCTCTGCCTCAACTGTAAGATAGATGCTTCTACTTTTGCAACTAAATACTGGTTGGAATGCTGTAACCGTTCCTTAAATTGAACAAATTCAATCACCTGAAAACAAAAATGAGATCTACTGTAATTACCTTCACCTAATCAATGCAAATACAAATAAAAACCAGGAAAATCACACAATTTCTAAAAGAATACAGATAATCAGCATCAAGGAATCAGAAGACATGCATCATCTCACATTCTTAAGAATAAGTTATTTCATAGCGTTCCTTTTGTAGTTTGTTTGTTACTTCAGGTAACATAGCATGTCTACCTACATTTTCCCACAGCCATCTCCCTTTAAACTGAAACCTGATGAAAGATATCCTTAACAGAGGTTTGACTGACAGTAATGGCATTATCTCAACCAAATCCAATCTCTGCTCATTACATGTAATCAGAACAGAGGCATACCATAATCATAACCATATAAGCAAAACAATTAGCAAACATCTTTAAGCACCAAGTCATAGGTGAGTTGCATGTAACCTAACAAATTTGTTCCAAACCTTTGAATAGTTCCTGTGGCGATAGGCCAAAAATGTGAGATCTGCGGATTCTGTAAAGTGATCTCCCATGAATTTTAAGTAATCGGACACAAGATCATTCAATTCTGACCAAAGTGGAGACACCAACATTGGGGGTAAGATATGATGTGATACTGTCTCCAGCAAAATATTTTTCACATCCAAGGATTTATACCTGCAAGTAACAGGAAGAGTAATAACTTGCCCAAGCAACCAAAGCAATATGTGCACTTCCTTCCAAGAAGAAAAATTTATATAATAAAATAATTAAAGCTGTACATTCGCAAATCATTGAACTCTTCAAGACATGGGAAAGTAGACATCATGAAGCATTGGCTTACCAGTCATATGCAACTGGAAGAGCACCCCAAAAAGAATAAAGGTGAATCAACAATATCTTGTGCTGCCATATGTGTCTGCAAGAAATACAAGTCATCAAAGAAAAAGCACACAGTAAACTAAACCTTTGCCAGAATATGGAGAACTAGAATTTTGAGGATAGCCCCACCATGTCGAACAACCAACCATAATTGATTAGAAAAATTACAGAAAAGTCCTATTTGCTGACACAATGACAAATAGGGAAAAAACATTTAAACAAAAGTTTACTGAGTCACAGTATGTGAACATCCATGATTCTAACATTTTGTGAACAAGAGTAGGCAAAAAGTTTTTGACAAGTAGCACAAACACTAATTCGACAAAAGCATATGTTGACCTTGAACTTCTAAAATATTTAAAGGACAAATAGATTGAAAATAAATAGCTAACCTCCTAATAGTTAATCCAAACTCCAGAATCATTAAGGACTCCAACAGATATCCAATATTCTCCGTCCGCCAGTAAAGCTATAGGAAAGAAAAATGTTAACCACCCCTTGCTTCAGAAAGAAATGAAAATTTACATACTAAATGAGAAAAGAAGATTACCACATAATTTGAATAATTAAACTTAAATTAAAGGCCGCATATTTCTTTTAAGACCCTTAGCTATGTATTTTCTTAAAGGTAAATTCATCCTTTGCAATGAAAGGACCCAAGATATTGGAAAATAAACTTCCAGAAAAAAATTGGAAATAATATACCTGAACCAACATATCACAAGCCATCGGCAGAAGCTCCTCACCATGCATATTCTCTTGAATGTCTAAATCTTTGGATAGCGGAAGACATCTACAAAACATATCTACCATTTGAACAGCTGCAGTCTCAAGTTCTGAAAGGGTTATAAAAATGTTAATACATAAACAATAACCCGAGGAAGCTTAAAAGGGAGATGGTCCAGTAACAGCACAGATTTAAGCATGTTCTGAAATTAAAAGGGTAATATGCAAATAATAGAAGAGAAAAGAACATTAAACTACACATGAGCATGTTAAGATAATAACATTAGCTTGCTATTAACAAATATATAAAATCTGGAAGGAAAAAGAAAGAGCAATACCAGAAACAGAGAGGGAGAAATTGTTGCCAATCAAGTTTCCAATTTTGAAGGTGGTAATGGCTCGACCCAGAGCTTTTGCTGGTGGACAATTAGAAGATTCACAACATCCTCTCAGTTTCTTCAACAACTTAGTTTTGCTAAGATCATCTAAAGCCAGTAAAAAAGTTTCAATATCTGTTGTGCAACAAGCCAGGTGACCAAACCTGTTTAAAAAATGAGAAACCAACAACTAATCATACAAGATATCAGAAATACAAGAAACACATTCTAGTGAGCTCCAATTCACAATATGAGGAATTATGCTCCACTTGCCCAATGCTGATAACCAGCTCAAGTGGAAGAATCCACGAATATGATACAAAGGTATAGATACTTTTACAGGGTGCTCAAAGACTCATACTCTTACAGCGTGCTCAGTGTTTAATTATCTGCTAAGAGACTTTTGACGTGCAGACACATACCAACTGAACACTTAACAGGATACATTTGGGCTAGAGGAGGATGCTAAGACTCATATATCAATTCCTGAGTGGTGTTAACGGATACAATGGATGGGAAGGCCATTGTTATCTACAGGGAGTAGTTCAGGAATTGAATACATGTGAGGATCAAGATAGGACATACAGGACTAAGATAGAGACAGCATCCAAAACTTTGAAACAGCAAATATGAAGCTTGTAACATACATAGAAAAATAGTGGAGAAGCCCTTCAACTAACTTCTCAGCATCACCATTCCCATTTAAAAGCCTTCTTCTATCAATTTCGAGATTTGCCAAGTGTGGCCCTCTTAATGAAGCATTATTGCCTTCATCCAGTAACTTCTGTACAAATGTTGAAGCACTGGCCATACAGGACTCAAACTGCCAATAAAATGGTACATGAAGCAATGTTATAATAAGTTCCAAAAATATGCAGCCCAAAGTAAGATACCAATTGCTTTAAGAAATAACTATAACCAACAGCCATAAACAAGAGAGCCCTAAACACACCACTTCCTCTGGTAAATGCCTGCTCATCTGGTAAATGCCAGCACCAGTATCCTTGCACAACAGGGTACTTCCATCATCTAACAGACAGCCAATATATTGCAAGAAATATTCCCAATCATCAGGGCTGGCACAAAAGAGAAACCAGAATTGATTGGTGATGAGGCAAACCATAGATGTCAGGAGGTATTAGCAGAATGAGACGAGACAATTTAGAAATCAACAAACACAAACAAGCAATCTACTCACACCTGTCAAAGCCAGTACTTTAATCCATTCCTAAATGCCTAAAAGTTAAATAGATGGAGTCTGGCTTAAGGACACGTCTTAGGTAGACAGTGAACTTAAAACCTTGTCACAGTTCATAGTATGGGACAGCTAAAAATCGCGTACTTTTTCTATTCTATTAAAATAAAAGTTTTAACCTTAGTTGTGGTGCTTGTTGTACACAGCTTATACACACTTTGAAGGCATACATTGACCAAACCCAGCTGTGCAGCAAAATTAAACAAGCTGAGAATTAAAAGAACGTATGCGACTAGTGTGAAGGGTGCAGAAAATGGAATGAATATTGTTCCCTAGTGAAAAGACAAAAGTGTCATCTGATTTCACTTAGTACTTGAGTTCACATTGATGAAAAAAAATTGCCACCTTTGTCATGCGAAAATTTGTGTCATCAAAAGCTATATATAGTGGAATCCATGTTATAACTGAAAAACAGAGGTACAATATAAGCCTTCTCATTAAAGTTGTTTTGTCACTGGAAGAGGCATCAAGCACAGCAGTTTGTTTCTTACCAGTGCGGGCAAAACATAAAATAGCAAGAACCAAACACCAAGAGATTCCAAAACTAATAAATGGAGAAATCGCCAACCAAATCAAGCAGGGAACAAGTAAAGCAATTGACAGTCAATTGTAACTTTTAGCGGCATACCATAGTTCTAAGACCTTTTGGAATATATCAGCCGCAGCAGCATAGTCGCCTGCCTTAGCAAGAAGCCTTCCCTGTCAACTTAAAGTTACAGTGTCCAAGTTTAGGGGGAAAAGATGCGTGGTAGGAACAAATAATAAGAAAGTACAAGTACCTCAGATAAGGAGTTTAAGACTTTGAAATAACTAGTTTGATAGAGAACCATTTCTACCAAATAAAGCATGAAGAGACTAGACACCTCAATCAACAAATTATTAAGATAAAGGTGAGAAGGTATAAAAGAGCAAAAGAATCCCCAAAATGCAATTCACAACAAAGATGAGAAAAATTTACGACTGACAGAAAGAAGCTCAGTTCAGTAAGGCCTTTAGCCATTTAAAGTTTGAGATAAAGCAACATGATTGATCTGATCATCAAACTTTGACAGTAACCAGCACAGGAATGAAATAGCTTGAACACGGCTCTAGGGTACAAAGTACTGGAGAGAGAAAATCATCTATATAAATTCCCCAATTTTCTCTTTTAAAGAATTTTTACTACATAAATACCCCATTTTTCATTCACTCTCCTAATTATCCTCCACCCACTGATATTGATTTCTCTTATTTTATCAATTTTCGTTTCTCTCCAACTTATCCTCCACACATTCACTCATTTCTTGCTTCAAATTCCAAAAATAGTTTTTGAAAAACAGTGTGGCCTTAATTTGGGACTTAGAAGCAAATTTATTTTATTTGTCTTAGAAACAAGGCTTGCGCTTCCCCTGGCCTCGAGTGCCATGCCTTCAGATTTTCACAACATTGACTAGTAGTGGAAGTTCTCCTTTAACATCATTCTCATCCTCCATCTCAGACCACCAATCAAAATTAAAATATATAAAAATATACTAGTTGAAAATTTGAAAGATGTGAAGCTATTGAGGAGAGGATGGGGATATGGAGATGGAGAAGGCTATAGCTACTGTACATGGATAGTTTTTTTTTCTATCCCTCCTAGTTCATTGAGAAGCCAAGGGAGAGAAGGCAAACTAGTTTATTAAGTGTAGAGTATCCCAACAGATCTTATTGTGCTTTAAACCTCGCAAATGTGCATATCATGTTTTATGTTTTCTTCCATTTCCAATGAAACCAACGGTTACCAAAACCAAATGTGAATTTCAACATCCTTACCATATCACAAAAAAAATTTACGGTACTCAATTTTAATAACTGAGTTATTAATCATATATAAGTTGTCATAATGAATGAACAAACAGAAAACAAAAATTCTAAATGCACATTTTAAAATTTTAAAATTTCCCTTCATTCTCTAATATACCAATAACTTCCAATCGAGAAAAAAGGTATCCAGAAACTTTTACAAAACAAACTATTCTAGTGAAAAATTCAAAACAAACTATCAAAGTAAGATCACATAGGTTGAAACATGAAGAGCAAATTTCAGAGTATACCTGCAGGCGTAGTCTATCAACTTCAATCAATATTAAAGACCCCAATTTCCCAGAAAGAATTGTTAATGCATCTGTGTACTTGGATTGTT
>JAUOBV010000007.1:12757720-12770520 GCA_032360425.1 Rubia occidens
AAATCATTATTACTACCCATGAAATTATATATAGTTGATGATCACACTTTATGCCTAATAAATAAGTGGAATTGTTAAATATATGGGTTAGATCAAAATCACAAATTTCAATCACATTTTGTGATGATTTGTGTATCTCTTATTGTCATTAGTCTTAAATTAGAATTGTAATACTTTGTTAGTGTTTCTGTATAAATGAGTTTATCACATAATATAATGTAAAAGATCGCGTAAAAGTAACTCTTTTCATGACCAATTTAATTCATACAAAAGGTTGAATTCTCAAACAGCTCAGTTATTTACGGTTTAAGTTTTTTTAATATGAAAGTTTATCTAATTTGAACAAATATGCATAATGCTGGCAGCTGAAAAATATTTTTTCCCAGGTGACTTCATAATGGGGGAAACTTTGGTACTGTTGTAAAGGTAAGATTAAAGCCATGAACTGTTAAAGATTCTTTTCTTTCTTTTTTTGCAAAAATCTTTTGGCCTATTTTTAAAAATCTCTCTCGTGTCTATATCATAGTAGAATTCGAATCACCTACCCAATGTCTGAAAATGATGCATTCCAGTAAAGGGGGAAAAGGTGTAAAAAGAGACTCCTCCGTGTATTGTTGTGTTCAAACGTGACCGGTTTGCAAGCAAGAGAATTAATGGCCTTGCAATATGTCGAAGAGCTTACATCATTTAGCAATTTAGTATATTTTGTCCCCGGGCGGTAAATGGGCGGACGGGTCAAATACGGATTGGCAAAAATGAATAACAAAAAAAAATGGGTATGACCAATTTCGAACCATTTTATAATGGACAAAAAATGGGCATGGGCAAAACGGGTCGGGTTGAAATTCGCTCAACTCGCGGGTTGAAAATCATTCAACTAACGTGTCAAAAATTGGTAGACAACAGGTTTCAACCCATAAATGAACCCATATGAGTTTATGTACCAGCTCAAATGGATAAAATCTAAGGGTTTCGACCCATATATTGGCCCATATGAGTATATACACCAACCAATATGGGTAAACCTGGGTTTCAACTCATAAATTGACCCCATATGAGTTTATATACCAACCAATATGGGTAAACATGTGGATTTCAACCCATATAGGTAAACCCGCGGTCAACCCACAAACTCAGCCTGTTCGACCCATATTTTTAAATTACTCATTTGACTCATTACTCATTTAATCTATTACTCATTTTACTCATATCCATCTGAGTTTAAAATTAGATAACTCACTTGACCTGCAGATTACGGATCTATTTTGCCACCACTATAATATCCCCTTTGAGTTTTTAACTTAAAACCAATTTTTACTAACATACAAAACGTTCACGATTCAATCTAACCTAATTTATAATAGTGATTCTATCATCGTCCCATAACATGTTCAACGGTCCAAATGAAATTGTCTTCTAATTTAGTCTTGGAGTGAGATGTTTGTATGCAATTTAGTTGTTTGTATGTAATATTTATAAATAAATAAAACATTTCAACTCCTCTAACTTCTCTTATTTATAAATAAATAAAACATTTCAACTCCTCTAACTTCTCTTATTTATATCATTAACTGCTAGTCGAATGTTTGAAGGACAAAAATATTGAACCAAACGTGTGCATACAGTAAAAGTGAGAACAGAAGGCATGGCAGTAAACATCAAAATGGTTGGTTAAACCTAGTTGGGCAAAACGTACAAAAGTGTCCAAAATTAAGTCGGCATCCAAAAGTAGGTGTAGAAAAGGAAGGAAACCAGTCGTATATTTATTTATTTTTTTGCTTTTTTGAAAGGATAAAAATTAAATAAATTCATATTTTGAAAATAAATATTTACCCCAAGTGTGATGTTTAAAAAAACGATTGCTTTAAATGCAAGGCAAATGGCCCTCGTTTGACCCGCAATTTTAGGCTCGGAAGTCGCTCTCTTTGCTTAATTTAATTGATGCAATTAATTGCATTACTAATTAACTTTGGTTAATTTTTCAGTGCAGACACTTTGCCCGTAGCTACCTCACATGCATGAAGCATGTTGATACCAAATTAATTATTTAACTAAAGTACTGTGACATTTATCTTAATTTTGTTTAAAGTTATTACAATAGAGGCTCTTTTCATGCATCATGGAAATATTAAAATTTAAATTGTAGATTAGAATTATGCAGATTTTCGTGTTGCATTAATTGAGATATAAAACTTATAATTACTATACGTTGTCTTTTTTGTTATTCTAATATCCATTCTTTCCATAAATCTATTGAAATACAATTTTTCTCATAACTTTGACATTACAATAAGGTGGCATATTTATTGGAACTTCAACTTCCAATAGGCCTCCCAAACGGATCAAGAAGAGCTCAAACATCAGCAATAACACTTTTCTAGTAACACTTATTAAAATGTTATAATAACTTATAGAGTTAAGTGTTAAAATAACCATGACTTTAGGCTGAAAGTCCCAATATAACCGTGCAATCTCAGAAAGAGCCGATCCAACTTTTGACTTTGTTGACTTTTTAGTCAATTTTCTAATGACCTTTTTTTTTGGAAAAGATGTTTTTATCCTTGAATTTTTTTTAAAGGGAAAAACCTACAATTTCTTTCTCCCCCCTTCCCTCTTTCTATGTTTTGTTTCTTCCCCACCGCTGGCACTTTCTTCCCCACCCCCGACGCAATAATCATCAGGTGGGATTCGGCTCTGTGGATAACGGAGAAACCCTAGATGCTACTTTCGTGAAATTCGTCGATGACCAGCCGTACAACGTCTCTGTTATTAAGATCAATGATGTCCTCTCGTCGCCGAACACGGAGACGCTGATGGCGGCACCGTCGGACATGAACATCACGGAGACGATGTCGGCGCATGGGTGTAAATTTTTTGCCAACACATTGTTGTGGTGAACGACACCAAATCGATGGCGAATCAGTAGCGATGGAAGATAAGGGAGCAGGGAGGGTGGAGAATCAGTGGTGGGGATGTAGCGGTGGTGAGGAGTCGGTGGTGGGAATGTGGGGTATTCGACAGCGGGGACAGATCTATGGCTAAGGCTTTCGGTGGTGACGGAGGTCGGGGAAGGAGGAGAGCAGCGGCAAGGGGGAGGAGAGAGGGTGGTGGAGGCGAGGGGAGGGGTGGTGAGTGAAGGGTATAAGCTCCTCGGGATTTTCAACTGGAGCGACCATTTCCCTGTTTTGAAGAAGACCATGAAAGCTAAGGAACAAGATGAAGGTGATATTTCAGATGAGTTTGTTGATGTCTTTCTGAATCTCGGCAACGAGAACAAGCTTTTCGATCCAGACATGATTTCTATACTATGGGTAATTCACTCACTTCAAACCTCTGTTTTTTTTTTTGCTTTACTATGTTTTGAGAAGTAATCTGAAGGTGATTTTTTTGTCTCCGCCATATGTTCGTGGACGGCGCCATTGCTGAACTTGAGGGGCTGGAAAGTGAAGGGTATGAGCTCCTCGAGATCTACAACTGGGCGCAGGAGTAGTGGCGGAACTAGGGGGTGGCGAGGGGGTGCTGGCGCCACCCCTAGGTTCCGGAAGCCATGGATTCCGCCACCCCTTCGTTAACGGCGGAATCCGACATTCTCCGCCGTGGAAGATGAACGGAGAAGACGAAGTCGTTTTCTCTTCTTTTTTTTTATTTCCTACCTTATCAAAACGACATCGTTTTGATAATTATCTGCCAAAAAAAGAGAGGGTCGATTGGGCTTCAGCCCAATCGGCCCAAGTCAGTGGCCAAACCCTAAATGTTATAAGCATTTCACTCAGCAGCGGCGGACTCCTCCTTCTTGTTCAGCTTTGGTTTTGCGTGCCACCGCTCTGCCAGTGTTATCGTTTTTCGCCCGCCCAGCCTACTCGCCGCCGATCGCCGCCGTCGTTCATCCGTCGCGTCCTGCCTGCCGGCGTCCGCCACCCCTTGCCTGAGCTCCTGGTTCCGCCACTGCGCAGGAGATCAGGAGGGGTGGGCCTACGGCGACGGGGATTTCTAACAGCAGAGGAGGAATATTCCGGAAGCGAAGCAGCCGTGGTCCCGGTGGAGGAGCAGCACTGAAGGGTACTTCCACTATTTTATTTCTTGTCATTTGCCAGAATTTCCTAGGTCAATGTCGTAATTAGGAAGTTCGACTATATCGGCACAATTATTTTAAAAGTTAGGTTTAGATTGGCACATACAATAATTAGTTATGGTTATATTGGCACTTTCAACCTAAACATAGGGTTGTAAATGTATTTATCCATAACTTATAAAGTGTTGCTTAAACCTACTCCTCCTGTCTCATTTCAAACTGCAATTTAACTATTCATTTAGTCAAAATTTCTCAACTTTGACCATGAAATTGAATTGGTGTATAAGTATAAATACTGTGTGATACCTTGTTAGATTCGTTATAACTTATATTTTCAAAATATCAAATTTTTACAAGGTTTAATTATCCTTAGTGAAATATATTAAGGATCAAACATTTTCCAAATCAACTGATGAAAGTCAAAGTATGCATCTTGAAATGGGATGCATCATAGCTAAGGTAATACCTGTAAAAGTGTTTCAATAAGTTCAACTTAACTTTATTTTTTAGTATCTAAAGCAACATTTTTCAAGATTTAGGTAACATTTTTCGAAAGTTTAAGTAACACTTTATAAACTATTGTAACATTTTAATAAGTGTTGCTAGAAAAGTGTTACGATAATTCTAATTTGCAGTGGTGAGAGCGAAAAAATGAAATCTGATGGTCATTGTTGGTGGCAGGTGGGACTTTTGTTCTTCTTCTCGATCTTCTGGGGATTCTTCCCCCTCTTCAATGCAATATTCGCATTCCCACAAGAACAACCGATGCTCAAGAGGGAGCGATCCTCGGGCTTATACCGCCTCTCTTCTTACTATTTCGCGCGAATGGTTGGCGATTTACCCATGGAGCTCGTACTACCCACCATATTCGTGACCGTAACCTACTGGATGGGTGGCCTAAAGCCTTCACTCACAACTTTCATTCTAACCCTTCTAATCATTCTTTACAATGTGCTTGTGTCACAAGGATTAGGGCTCGCGCTAGGCGCGATCCTCATGGACCTAAAACAGGCCACCACGCTATCTTCCGTTATGATGCTCGTGTTTCTTCTGGCAAGCGGTTACTACATTCAGCACATACCGTTGTTTATAGCTTGGTTGAAGTACATTTCCTTCAGCCATTTCTGTTACAAGCTACTCGTCGGGGTTCAGTACTCGAGAGATGAAGTTTACGAGTGCGGATTAGGGGGTGTTCGATGTAAGGTGATGGACAATCCGGCCATCAGGTTTCTTGGCATTGATAACATGGCAATGGATGTGGTTGCTTTGGGTGTTATGTTGGTGGGATATAGGGTAATTGCGTATTTTGCTTTAAGGTATAAACTTCTTCACTGATCATGAGTTGATTTGTACGCTTGTTGTTTGTCCTGAAGCCCTAATTAACAAGAGAGGCATATTCAGATGTTATTTCCAATTGAAAATTTGTTTCACATCATAATTGTAATCATATCAAATTAATTTGCAAGGCAGACTTTCAGAGTCTCCTATGGCTTCAATTTTACTATGCTTTTGAAATACAACATTAAGAAGTCGGGTCCAGCCGTCCAGGGGCTTTGAGATTCAAGTCACAAAGCAGGAACAGGGTGAAACAATTAAAAAGAACGGCGTCCAGAACAAATGAGAAACAACAATATATAATACAGCTTATGAAAAACCCAGAAAGCTAACAAATCAAAACCCGACAAAACCATGCTGACAAATTCAGAAGTTATACCACCAAATTTTGAAAAATTGAGAATTTTACCTCAGTTGAAATTGGATTTCAATTCGGACTCAGATTGAACAAAAGGGGAAAGATGGTGGCGGGCGGTGAAGATGGGTCTGCGGTGGCATCTAATCTTTGAACAATACATACAATGGAGGGGTCTGCATTGGCGGGTGTGAAGATGGGTGAAGAACGCATTGGCTGGCGGAGGCAAACGATGAACGACGGACTGAAAGAGGTGATGGCAAAAAGGTCAATTGGGGGAGTAAAGTAAATATTGTGAATTGAGGGGGTTGGGAGAAAAGAAATAAATAGGGTTAATTTAGCCCAATCAAAATAATTTGGGGCTGCATGAAACAATATTGGGGCTGTATGAAGAAGCTCCGCCTTGCCAATGGAGTCCCAGAGTAGGGCAATTGTTAGTTAAGAGCAAAGAATTCGCTAGCTAAAGTGTGGAGCAGTGGCTAGATTATAGGAGTTTGTGTTAGTCTAGTGGAAAAATTATAGGAATAGTTAGGTGAAGAGTTTCTATTTAAGGAGTTGTTCTTTGTAAATTTGTAATGTGTAGAGTGAAGACAGAAGTAAAAATGTAGTTTCTCAAAATTGTTAATTTTGTTATGTCCTGCTTATGTGTTCTAGAAGTGTAATATCAATAGGACTTTGTGTGTTTTACACTTTGTGTTTGTGAGTTACGTGCATATCAAAATATATATGCAGCAAATTTTGTTAGAATGAGTCTCCTGACATGCAGACAAGTCACATATTTTTTTTATCTTATACACTGCTAGGGCTGTTCAAAACCAAACCGGAACCGATAACCGGATCGAAACCGAACCGGAATTCCAGTCGGTTGACCGGTTATCTGGTCAATCGGTTATTATCGGTTACGGTTATCCGGTCATATAGGTTAATCGGTTTATATTTTGGTTTTAAGTATTTGGTTACCGGTCGAACCGGATAACCGATAATTGTTTAATAAGACATTAATATATAGTACTCCGTAATTGTTTGTTTCAGGCTTTCAGCCCAAGCAAATAATTTGTTGACATATTGGGCTTTAATGCACATTTTAATTTTCAGCCCAACCTATGTTTATCTATTGTGAATGGCCTTTTCTTCTCACTTTAATATATATACTGCACAAGAATCACATTCACAACTCCAGAGTCTCCATTATCCAAAGTCCAAACCTAATATTTGTGCATAACCCTAACCGAGACATACGGCGGCACACCACTTATTCAACTCCAAATTTTCGGTCAAGAGACTCGAGACTGTTAGTCTGTTATTGGTTGCTTGTGTTCCCGTTTCTCACAGAGTCACAGGTAATTTTCTTTCTATTTATTTGTATATTTACTATGTTATTATTTTATATAATGTTAAAGTTTTTCCTTGTAGATGGATTCTACACCAAAAGATCATGTGCAGCAAGCATCTGAAGATGTCGATGTTGAGAAAAACCCAAAAAATCAAGAAGGTGGAGAAAATGATATGCCTAAACGGAAGAGAAAGGGTGGTGGTGTAGGAACTCGTAAGAAAACTTCAAAGGTATGGGCTCACTTTGAACCATATTTTGATGAAGAGGATAATGTTCAAAAATCAAAGTGTATACATTGTGGAACCACATACTTTGCTGATCCTGGAAAAAATGGAACTACCTCTATGAACACTCATCTTGAAAAATGTTTAGAGTTGCCTCAAAATAGAAAGGATGTTCAATTAGTGCAAACTCAGTTAGCTTTTGGTAATAAATATGATGAGGTGACTGGAAAAGGAAAAGCTACTTTGGTTGCTTGGAAATTCGATCAACAATCAACTAGGAAGGCCCTTTGTTATATGATCATAATTGATGAACTTCCGTTTAGATTGGTTGAGGGAAAGGGATTCATATATTTGATGAGCGTGTGTTGTCCTTCTTTTGTGATTCCTTCCAGATCTACTGTGACAAGAGATGTTTTTGAGTTATATATAGAAGAAAAATGTTGACAGAAATTATTTATAAAGAATTGTTGTGGTAGAGTTTGTTTAACCACTGACACATGGACATCAAAGCAAAATGAATCTTTTATGTGTCTCACTGTACATTTTATTGATCTTGATTGGAAACTGTACAAGCTTATTTTGAATTTCATCCCTATTGCTAGTCATAAAGGTAGTGGTATTGGTGAATATATTTACAAAAGCTTGCTTGATTGGGGTATTAGTAGTGTATTTATTGTGACGGTGGATAATGCAAGTTCTAATGACACAGCTGTGGGATATTTGAAAAGGAAATTTCAAAAGTGGCAGAAATGTATTTTAAGCAGGAAATATTATCACATGAGGTGCATGGCTCACATATTGAGCTTCATAGCTTAAAATGGGTTGAAGACGGCTTTTAGGTCTGTTCCGTCGGTAAGGTTAGCAGTCAAATATGTTAAAATGTCCCCTACGCGGCTAAAGTTGTTTAAAGATCTTGCTGAAATGGATGGGGAATATAGAAAGAACCTTTGTTTGGATGTTGCTACTAGATGGAATTCAACCTACTTAATGCTTAGTACAGCTATTGAATATCAGCTTATTTTTATGCATTTATTGTTAGGCACCCTGAAACTATTGAGGCTCTCTGTAATGATTGGGACAATGTTAGGAGATTGTGTGACTATCTAGATTTCTTCTGCAATGTCACTGTACAAGTTTCCAGATCTAAATAGGTTACTTCGAGTGAATTTGTTTCACACTTGGCTAAAATTGATGGTCTGATGAAAATGTTGATTGTTGATGAGGATAGTTACATGAGCCAGATGAGAACTATCATGTATGATAAATGCAAGAAGTATTGGGGAGATGTCAAGAAAATGAACAAAATCGTTTACATATTTTCTGTGATGGATTCACGAAGCAAGTTAGTGTATCTTTCTTTCATGCTACAGAATATGTATGGAAAAAATATTGCTCAACTCTTGGTAAGTGATACAAGGAAGGCAATGGTGGAGATGCTTGATGATTATAGAAGATTATATGGAAAAGGAAGGGATGGAACTGGAAATACTTCTACCTCTCCTCTAGGCAAGCAACAAGACAAATCATGCTCTCTCACTGCAAGGAACAGAGAAAAAATAAAATTCAGATTAGGAGAACAATATACAGAACTAAGTGCAAATTATTCACAGGATGTTAGTACAGAGTTGGAGAAATATATTAGCGAGAACGTTGTACCAATGAAGAAGCCTGGGTTTCATCTACGTGACTGGTGGAAAAACAAAAAATCAAGATACCCTATTCTTTCTGAGGTGGCTCATGATTTTCTTGCTGTACCGTTTTCATAGTAGCTTCGGAATCAGCTTTTAGCACCGCAGGGAGAGTGTTGGATACTTTCAGGAGCTCTTTGACTCCTAGAATTGTGCAATCACTGATTTGTGCTCAAGACTAGATGTGACCTGCTCGATCACCACTTAAAATCAAATAAGATGCGATTGAACTTCATAAAGTTAAGGGAGGTAATTCTCTTTATAATTTGTATATTTCAAATATTTATTTTTTAATTTTTTTTTGTCTTGATATTCAGATTGTTATCTTTTTATGTTATGGTTTTAAATTGTTGATAACGGAGCTGGAAGTATTGAAAAAAGACTGCACCTTTTTTGATAGCATATAATATACTATAGTTAACTCGTCGGTGTGAAAGGAGCAACTCTTCAACCAAAATACAGGTGTCGAAAAAAACGTGGTTCTTTAATTTTCAGTATGAGCAACTCTCAACCAAAATATAGGTATCGAAAATATAATAGTTCTTCAATTTTCCGTATGAAATCAATATTCAAGGTGATATTTGATTGTGAATATGGTTTTGCCTAATGAATAAATTCAGGATGGAAACATATACTATGTGAAATGTATGTATCAGTATGTTAGGTGATATGTGAATATAATTATGGTTATTGGCAATGATTACCTTCTGGATGAAAACTTATCTGTGATGGAAGTTAACTACAATCTCAATGTTGCTAGCTCTGATGGAAGTTAATTTTGATGCCGTTAGCTTAGGTGTTTAATGGTTTGTGAAATTCTTGTGTATCTTGGTCTTTTTTATGCCTGGAATGTAGTAACTCATGTGAATTATATGTCATTTTTATCGCAGGTGGATTTTGAAACTCTCTTTTGTTGAAACTCTATTTTGAAACTCTCATTTTCATAAATTCTCGTACAGTCAGTTTTTTAACTACCACTCCTTGGTCATGCATTTTGCGAAAAGAGCCCAACGAACCTCCCCATTTTAGCTCTCAATCCAGGAATACATTGTCACTCTAAAGGGGTTTCATATCGAAACCATAACAACTAATTAACACATAGCGGTCCTCCCATATCCAAAATTGATCAGGGACAAACCGTACATGTCAGTATTTGACCTCGTAAGCTTAAAAGTCAACCAGGGTTCAAATGAACTTACCTGGTGTAGGTGATAGTTAGCAAAAAACAACCCCAAACTAAAATTAACCCCGCCATATATGCTGAAAACCAACTAAGATGCCACTCTCTTACAGTGCAACTGAGCAAGAGAGATCCTATAAGCCCCTAAAACACACAGGAAATCATCTGGACAAGGAAGGGATACACCATGTTTCAATTGACATTCATACGTGCTAAACATTCTGGCTAGTGACCTCATTGCATTATCATCTACTCCAGGAATTACCACCCCATAACAAGATGAGAAAGGATGATATTATGTTAATATATACATCCAAATCAGTTAGAGTCAAAACACTCTTATAGTATGCCATTTTAAGTATGCTAATAACTGTTTGTATTTCTTTTCGATATAACCTAATCAGCATGTTCAGGAGAAGACACTTAAGTAGGAGTGTTGTAAGACTTCAATATTATATTTTATACTAACCCTATGTATTCCCATGCCACTATTTATTCATTATAGTTTCCCATTTATCTTCACCCAAGAATCCAATTCTAGCCACGATGCCAATTTTATCTTTTCGGATACGCAAATTCGAGGACATATCGCTTGGAAATTGTGAGTGTGAGACTATATGACTAGCTTAAAACAAAACAGATCTTTTATTACCTGGACTATTCCAAACAGAGACTTGTCAACCTTGGTGTTGTTGAGCTTGACCTTATTGGAAATGTGGTAATTTGAAACGTACGATCATTCACCACGGGGGACCACCTCTCTCGGGTGAGTGCGTAAGAGTCACATATTCTGGAGGGCTACAATAATTGTGTTTGTTGTACATTTTCCAATTTCTTAATATTCCTCTATCCACCCTTTGCTTTCCTTCTTTATTTCTATTTTCACACTTGTTATTCATTTATCTATTCATTCTTCCTCTTTGTAGAGGTTGACATGCAACTGTGCTCCAGACCGTCTTCCTTTCCAGGTAAACCAGTTCACACCTTTCTTCATTCATTTCCTTTATTGTTAAGAAGTGGTTGGGGTATGAGGGTTGGTACTACGATAGTGAAATGTGAGGCGCTGCATGGCGATTGTGTCTTTATTTATAATCAGTGTGACGTCATAGTTGCATCGATGGTGTGCGTTGAGGGTGAGTTTGTAGCTTGTTCTGCGTAATTCTATGACCCATGCAGATTTATCTCCCTTCATAATGTGAGCCGCGTGAGTGATGGTGTTCGATCATACCTACAAACGACACCAATGTTACATCTTGATTTTGTTAATGGGATTGCGATGTTTCAAGGCCTTCTTCCAAGTATTCACAAAGCCCGAAGAAAAAAGTCAACCAGGGCAGCTTGTTTCCCGCTCTGATACCCAAGTTAGATTTTGTTGGTTGTATGTGTGTGGAAGAAGGTTCAGTATCCTATCTTTTTCATATAGAGATTCCTCCTATTATAAGACACATGTTGACAATGTGATTGGGTCATCCCATCGCCAATTATTTTTAACTTTCTTGGGTCTTAAACTGGGTCAGGCATGTATGAGACTTGAGTCTTCTAGCCTATACCTTATTAGACACTTTCAAGATGTTTCTTAAAAATGCAACTTGTATTTGAGGACTTGGGATAGTAGTATGCATCAAGAAATGGAGTTACTCGAATATGTTGAATTAGTAAATTTATAGGAGGACGAAGGTTCAATTTTTTTTATTGTTATGTGTAACATCCCAACTACACTCTTTCAATAGTATATTTTGCCAACCATCTATTTGTATTCATTTCTTATACTACTCTGGCCGAAATTAAATTACATAGAATGTTTCTTACAATTTTTGAAAAATGCATTTGGACCCTAATATAATTAACTCTGCATAATAACAGTATATAAAAAGTTGATATTTATAAACTACTTGTTATGAAGAATATAACAACGTTGAAAATATTTATATATAGAACAATGTGCTTTTATAACCCTACCTAGTTGACATAAGTGCCAATATAACCTTTTGATAATTGAATGTGCAGATATAACCCTACCTAGATGATATAACTGCAATTTTACACATTCTGGCAGTTGAAGGCTAGATTTGATGGAAAAGTCTATTTTACCCCTATGGAAAAATGAATTTACTATTATACCCCCCATTCTCCTTCTCCTAACCCTAATTTCTTATTCCTTCGTGGTCGCCACTCAATCCTAATTTCTCCAATTTCTTTTTACGCTGGACTCGTCGTGACCTTTCCAATCCACCTTCTTCATTTTTCAAACCACCAATCCTGCTTCGTGAACCTACCCAGCATCATGGTGATGAGGGTGGTGGGTGGTGGCTGGGGATGGGTTGGAGGGAGTGGCGAGGGTTAGGCTTGGGGTGGTGGGAGGTGATGGGTAGTGGTGGGGGTGACGGGTTTGGGCGTGTCCTTACCGATCGAGAGGGAGTGGGGACAAAGGCTGGTGCTGGGATGAATGGAGCGATTGTGGTAGGATGGGCTAGGATCATTGACGCTAGGGTTTCGATAGGGGGCTAGGCTGGGATCGTCGGGGTTTTCCGGGGAGCGACTGGGGATTGGCGGGGCGCGGGTAGGCGTAGGTAGGGTTTGGTTGCGGGTGGGCTAGGGGGTGCGGTGGTGCGC
>JAUOBV010000007.1:12921705-12940189 GCA_032360425.1 Rubia occidens
TACACATGGACATCCCCACACTGCCGCTGCCGAGTATCGAACCTGTGACCATTGGACCAAACTAACCAACGTCCCAATCGCTGGGGTACACCCGTGGGTTGTATTAGTAATAAGATGATGGGTTGTATTTATTTAGATGGTTTATTTAGAAAAGTAATTCTTCGCATATCTAGAAGGCATGCAATCTATTATCATGATCTTCCACTTATTGCTAATTAATGTATGTATAATGATTTGTTTTGATTATTTAAATACTAAAATTTCATTCTTTTTCACTTACCTCAGTTCAGTTCAATTATTTTTACTTTCACTTTCTTTTAATTTGTGTATATAACTATTACCCAACTTAATTAGTTTTAGTATAGGTCATTGCAATTTATTTCAATTTAACATTAAGTGAAAATACATCACCAAATCAAATTATTAATAAAGTTTTAAATATTATTAGGATATATTTCTTGTATACTCCCACTGTCTCATTTCAATCTACAATTTCTAATCAACTAATGTGCAATGAAAGTCAAAATCCCACTGTCCCAAAGTCAAAATCTTGTATACTCCCAAAGTCAAAATGTGCAATTTAAAATGAGATAGATGGGTTGCTTACATAATAAATATAGAATTACAAAAAAATGGGAAGTAAAAATTATTAAAAGTGCACTTTTTCTTTTCCTCGGGTGGCTTTGGTTTCAATGAGAAATATAAACGTCTTCACTCGTAGCTCAAGTAGACAGAGTTCATGATGAACACAAAACCAGAGTAGTGAACATGGAGGAGATCCCACGACACTTTAGGAGTAAAATCGATGGCACTTTTCAGTTTTCACCACCTTTGAGAAAAGTTAGGAATAGGAAAGTTGCCTTTATGAAAAAGAGGGTGTAAGTCCAACAAAACATATATCCTCGAATTCGGGGGGGGGAAGCTCTGTCTTCAATTTCTTGGTGAAGTAAGGAGCGAGGAAGACATCCGAGTTGATCAATTCAAATGTCAAATCAATACTAATTATAAAGTTACCAAGTAATTGCAAAAGATTGGGTTGATGTTGGGTTGGCAATCAGGTTGGGCCGCCCACGTATGACACCAATGGATGATCTAGGGAGCGAAGGGTGAACTAGCACACCCTAGGATCTGGTGACTAAGATAGTAGCTCCCCATCGATCAGAAATTATTACTTTGGCCGCTGCGTCCACCCTCGTTGCCCGGAGAAGATGACTTGCTCTGTATTTTTGTTTTGTTTTACCCAATGCTTAAACGACGTCATGTAAGTATATTTTTCTTTTAAAAAAAATACTGGTGAGAACCTGGGCGTCGTTAGAAAACCCAGGCCCTTGCAGACCAAAGATAAGATTTGTTTGTTGCTCCTTGCTCACTCCTAACTACAATAACATAACTAGTGGCAAGTCCAGGTGTCTTTCACAGAGATATTAGGGTTTATACGGTTCCCCCTCGGGCATCACCTCAAGTGTGTGTCAGGAATAACAAGCATAACAAGGGGGAGAGTTTGTGTTGAGATTAAACAAACTATGAGCATAAAACTACAACTAGAGTAAAATAATTATAACTAGCCTTAGGAGTATTTGCATCACATGATTGGCTTGAACGATTTGATTCTAGACTTCTATTCACATCAAATATCTGTAATTTTATTTAGTGCTATATCACACGACGTGGAGGTGTTAATTCCCTGGAACTCCCTCAGTTTGTCACTTAGCCTTAGCACTTACGCAAGGGATATGCACTACATTTTTTGTATTAATAGGGGTTGGTCAATGTGCTCACTTTATTTTTATCTACCTACACCTTCATAGAGGTGCACTGCGCACTGATCACCTCTAACCCTCACTACCGTGGCTAACAATCCCCCGCTTAAAGGTACAATGTTTTGCGTAGGTTGCAAGTGTTAGACACATGAGTAGCATGGATCATCGGGGACATCCACCGTGAATACCCATCTTATACCTCAATAGGAAGAGGAGATCATACTTCGTGATAATTCTAAGGTCTATAGTTACTAGGGACCAACGCTTAAGTTACCACAAACTAAGAACTAGCTCTTGAGTATCAATTGTGATGCCCCTGTTTAAGAATTTACTTACACCCACCCTAGTCCAACCAATCTGACCTAAACCTAGGAATTATTGGATGCTCCTAAACACAGGGCATGACTAATCCAATTACCATTATCATCCAATTACCACCCCCGGCATCTCACAAGGTTCATGTAACCCCCCGGTGCTCACGAGGCTAAAAGAAAGTTTGACAATCCAACACTTCCAAGCTAAATTCAAAGCCTAACACTAAATCATGTAAGAATTAAACTAGGTGTACATCCTAATCGCATTCAATACATAGATTATGACAAAAAATTTAAGCACAAATTAAGCACGATATATATAGAAACATAAATAGAAATGAATGTAAAAGTCTCACAGATCTAAAGTCAAACCATTTTTACAAATATCCACAAGTCATAAATCTAAGCTAAAATAACAAAGCCCATGGATTCAAATTACATCAATTATAGAGCAAATGACTTCAGTGACCCCTTAACTATCACGATCGCCCTCCTTTGGCCCTCCAATTATTTTTCAACACTATTGGGCCCTCAACTTGCAGAATATTGAGTCATGGCCATTTTTTGAACACTTTTTCCCTATCTAAAAAACTAGCTCATTTTCACATAGAGGTGCCAAAAGTGTTTAAAAAAATAGAGGGCCAAAGGTGGACAATCGTGATAGTCAAGCAGTCACCAAAGTCATTTGCTCTAAATGATAATGAATGAAGAAATAGAGAAGTAAAAAGTACCAAAGTGAAAATCCACTTCCTATTCATTAATCCAAGCTTCTAAGCATAAATCTATGCTAGATTATGGAAATTCATCATAGATCTATAAGAACCCATGAAAAAAAATGAAGAAACTAAGAAAACTGTGAAAATATAGGGTTTATGGAGGCTCATGTTAGGCTCAAGAAGAAATGGGGGAAGAAGGAGGTTTTCATAGGTGGAAAGGAGAGAAAAGGGGGAATAGATAAGGTCAAAACCTTTGGTAGCCGTCTTGCACGGACCATGTCCTGGAAGGGTGTCCCGTGCCATACTACTTTTACGGGCTGTGCCAAACTGCACGGCCCGTGTTCTGGAGCTATTGTTCCCTCCTTCTGATCCAGTTTTACCAATGGCGACCAAAGAAGGAGATTCAATGTCTCTACCACCACAATTGGAAGGAACATATTACAACTAATAGAAGGCTTGCATACTAGTGTTTATAAATTCACTGGATGAATTGACATGGAAATATATTGAAATAGAATGGAAACCCGTGTTTGTTAGAATTTTTGAAGGAGGAGAATCTAGTTTTAAGGAAGCAGTGGTTAAGCCCAAAGAGTCGTGGACACCAGATGAAAAAGATTGGCTTGGAGAACTCCATAGCTTTAAATGTCATCTTCACTGCAGTAGATGAAAATCAGTTCAAACTCATCTCTGCGTGTCATCGGGCAAAGAAAGTATGTGATATCCTATAAAATGTGCATGAGGGAACAAGTCGTGTACGTGAATCACAACTACAAATGTTAGCCACAAAATTCGAAGAGATGAAAATGGAAGAAGATGAGACTGATGTGTTCAATGAAAAACTCAGAGACATCACAAATATGGAGTATCATTGAGAAAAATTTACAAAGAGTCTAAGCAGGTGAAGAAGACGCTGAGATCACTTCCACAAATATTTTCCATTAAAGTAGCTGCAATAGAAGAAGCAAGGGATGTGGCCACAATGACTTTAGATGAGCTGATGGGATCACTACAAACATATGAAATGATGTTGGACCATCCAAAGAAGGAGTTTTCATTCAAAAAAAATTCATCAAGAAACAATCATGAAGAGGATATCGATGATGTAAATGAAGAACTTGCGTTTGTTACAAAGAATTTCTTAAAGATGCTGAAGAAAGTGGTAAATAATAATTCTCAGGAAAGGTTTAGTGGGAACAGATCATGGTTTTAGGACTCTGATAACAATCATGGGTCAAGGATGGAGCAAACCAATTAGCAATTCTCAAGAAACCAAAATGGCAAATTAAGGCAGTCGGGGAGGATTCAATGCTGAGAATGAAAAGGGTATGGACATATCCAGGATGAATGTGCCAACACTCAGAAGAAGCAAGGAAAATCATACGTTACTCAATGGATTAATGATGATGAAGAGGAGCTGATCAATAAGTATGTGGTATTTAGAGAAAAAATTCATGGAGATTCAGAAATTATTACTGGATGTTCCAACATCGGACAAGAAGAAGTGGATCGACGTTCCAACATGGTTCCAGTTGTTGAAGTCTAATGTTTTAACACAGAAAAGGTATGTGAAGAATACTTCTCAAGTGATGAAAAAGACATAATTGTGAGTGATGAGGATGCTATGCTGCATATGAAAAGATGTATGAAATGTGGCTGAAAGTTGTTGATGCTAACAAACTCTTAAAAAGGGAGAAAAACCTTTTAGCCGGAAAAGGAAGAAATATGGCATACCTAGTGGAATGACTCAGAAGGAAAATTGAGTTTTTGGAATTAAACCCGAGAAAACTATTAAAAGATTGAATTCTAGAGAAGCAAAATTAGATGACATTCTCACCATGGGTCAGAGATCTGGAAATCAACAAGAGATAGGCTACGAAAAAACATCTACCATCAGTGAGTTATTCAAAACAAAGGTTCAAGTTCTGGAGAGAAAAGTGGTCAAAACACACCCACGAAAAGATTTAATGTGTGGTTATTGTACCTATCAAGGTTATACAGAGGATCATTGTTTTACGCTTCTCAAATATATTCTGAATGGATAACAACTCTTAGAATGTTCCAACATAGATGAAGTCCAACGGTCAAAGATGGTCAGAAAGGTATGGATCCCTAAAAACCCTAATTTGTGTTTGTTTCTCACACTTCTCTTATTGCACACTCTAGGGATATGTGGTACTTCGATAGTGAATTTTCTCGACTTATGAATGGATTTCAATAGTACCTAACGAAGATCAAACACTGTAATGGTGGATTTGTTACCTTTGGCGATGGAAACAAAGGAAGGGTAGTTGGAAAAGGTGAGCTGTCGATAAAAGGATTTTCAACCTTTACCAGTATTCTGTTGGTAGAATATCTAAAGGATAATCTCCTAATTATCAGCTAGCTATGTGATGATAATATGACCGTGAAATTCCATGAGGAAAAGTACTTAGTGAAACGTGGGAGAAACAAAGTACTTACTTGTATTCGGTCATGAGACAAATGTTAATTGTTGGAATAAGAAGTAAACTTCTCGAGTGTTTAATTTTCCAACGACTGACAAGGAAAAAAGCAAATTCTCACCATGTTCCAACATCAGATGATTTCTCATATCAGGGGCGTAATGATGTTGGAACATCAGATGAGGTAAATCCTATGAATGAAGTTGATGACTCTTATAAGTTTAGCGATGTTGGAAAACTATCTTCCCTATAACCCTCCCATGTTCCAACATCAGTTTAGGCTGAATCAAGCTGAAGAAGGACTCGATCAATCTCTCGGGTTAACTATAGGGAACTTGCTGGTCTACAATGTTTTCTCTCCCTCTTTGAACTCAAGAATTACAAGTAGGCTCTCCTTGATGAGTATTGGTTTACAACAATGCAAGAAGAACTTAGGATACTTGAATGTAATGATGTGTGATACTTTATCCCTCACCCCAAAGAAGTAAATGACATAAGAACGAAGTGGATTGATGTTGATGGAAATGTTACCTGGAATAAGGCAAGGTTGGAACCTCAAGGATACACCCAGTTTGAAGGAGTTGATTTTGATGATACTTTTGCACCGATTTCCGGGTTAGAATCTATTCGGACATTAATTGCGATTGCTTGCACTATGAATTTCACTTTATACCAGATGATGTCAAAAGTACCTTCCTGAATGAAGTATTCAATGAAGGGGTATATGTGGAACAACCCAAAGGATTTAAGGATCCTCTTTATCCACACCATGTGTATCATCTCAAGAAGGCATTATACAGATTAAAATGGGCACCAATGGTGTAGTATGAGTGACTCGCTACCTTTCTAATCCAAAAAGGCTATGTAGAGAGGGATTAGATTGCACCTTGCTTGTTTTTTGTGAATCGTAAAATATACTGATTGCTCAAATCTATGTTGATGATATGATCTCCGGGCCTACTTCACCATCCTTGGTGCAAGATTTTGTGATTTTGATGCAGGTCGAATTTGTGATGAGTATGGTGGGAAAACTCACTTATTTTCTAGGGTTTCAGGTGAAACAAGAGAATGTTTTGTTCATAAATCACACGTTTGGCAAGTAGTATGCATAAGGAATTATCCTACACAAGAATACTCGTTAATTTAAAACAAAGTTTGAAATACTTTGCGATATGAGTAGTGCAATATATTTACTTATACCTTCGTAATAAGGTTTAATATATTTACTGTAGATGGACTAAATAGCCCATTACCAATTAATGAACGACTTTGCTAACTGTTATGCCTATAGTCACTAAGTACGAGGACTCATGCAACGTCACATAATAGGGTTTACATAATTTTTCTTAATATATTTCTAGGATAAAAATGTCAGTTTTATTAGTTACACAGTGTTCCAATTTTAAGCCAACTAATATTCAACCCTAATACACGTGTAAGGGTCTGAACATCACATGTTCGACAGTTATGAATGTTGAAGGCCTGTATATTCCTTACCGATGTTACTGTAGGGAAAATCTATTCATGTCTAGAAATTACACAGGGATTTCATTAGAAGCTCACACACAGTCAACCTCATTACATGAGTTGGAAATATTGGTGAGGGTTTGCCAATAACTTGTTCAACGACTAAGATTGTTGAAGGGCAATACGTTAGCCGATCTTGTTCTAGGCCTAAAGATATTGGCTCTTTCAATTACATCAGGTTTTTAGTTTAAGCAGAAGAGTAGTCATCCATATTACACAAGTGGGGATTTGACAATAGCTCGTTCTGCGGCTAAGATCGTTGAAGGCCAGTACAGTAGCCAATCTTGTTCTAGGCCAAAATATATTGGCTCTTTCAATTACATAAGGTTTTTTAGTTTAAGGACAAGAATAGTCATCCATATTACACGATAGAGGGTTTGACAATAGCCCTTCAACGGCTAAGATTGTTGAAGACTAGTACGGTAGCCGATCTTGTTCTAGGCCAAAAGATACCGGCTCTTTCAATTATAGAAGGTATTTCATTTAAGCACGAATAGTCAACCATATTACACGATTGAGTGTTTCACAATATACCGTTTGGCGGTTAAGATGGTTGAAGTCAAGACATAACCATTGTCATACGAGTCCTAATGATTTACTAGCTTCTTTGATTACAAAGGGTTTTACTTTAAACCCCACAAACACTCAACCTCATTACACGGGTAATGGTTTTACAATTAATCATTTGACGGTTAAGCTTGGTGAGGCCTAGTCATAGCCGATGTCATTCGAGGCCAAAAGATTTCATTTCAAGCAATTACTTAGTATTTTATTTTATTACACGATTAGTAGTCAACCCCATTATACAAGTCAGTGTTCGAACATTACCTTACCGATAGTCCAGAGAACATCTCTATCGTATGAGTAGGGTTATCCTTTTAAGCCCAAAATAAGTTAACCTTATTAGACGAGTAAGTGTTTGACTAATACCCGTTCGATTATGAAGAATTTATAAGCTCAGCCCTGACGCAATCTTAATTTTTTTCGTTTTACCAATACTTTTATTATTAATTGTAGGGAAAAGCTAAAAAATGACCCTATAAGATTAAGAAAGTGCAGGAATGACCTTGTAAAATCTGAAAGTGCAAAATCAACCCTATGTTTTGATCAAAAGTGCCAATTTAACCGGAAATGACCATTACACCCCTTTGAGGAAAAAAGAAAATTTCAGAAAATATAAAAAGACGAAATCACCCTCCCGGTCAACGCCGATCAATCGGGGAAGCGTGCCGGATGGGGGGCTCTGCGGGTACCTCGGGAAACGTGCGGGACACCTCGAGATGAGTGCCAGGCTGCGCATCGGGGAGTGTGCCAGATGGGGGCACTTGCGAGCCACCTCGGGGAACGTGTGAACTGGACACCTCGGAAAGTGTGCTGATGGGGGGGGGGAGGAGCACTCTGCGGATGCACCTCGGGATGCGTGTGGATGCGCCTCAGGATGCATGCCGGGCGGGGAACTCTGCGGGACACCCCGGGATGAGTGCCAAATTGCGCATCGGGAAGCGTGCCAGAAGAGGGTACTTGCAGGCCACTCGGGGAACGTGCGGAGGGATACCTCGGGATACGTGCCGGATGGGGGCTCTGCGGGCGCCTCTAGATGCGTACCGAACCGCGCCTCGGGATATGTGCAGGACAGGGGACTATGCGGGCCACCTCGAGAAACATGCGGGACGGGACACCTCGGGATGTGTGCCAGACTGTGCCTCGGGAAGCGTGCCGCCCGCACTCAGCAAGCCCACCTCGGAAAGCGTATCGGCATTGACCGGCGTTGACCGACTTTTCATTTTTTCTGAAATTTTATTTTCTTCCCAAGGGGTGTAATGGTCATTTCCATCCAAAATTTTGTTTCCAGGGTTAATTTTGCACTTTCTGATTTTATAAGGTCATTTCTGCACTTTCAAACAACTTATAGGGTTAAAAACGCACTTCATTCTAATTTCTTTTAATTTGCAGTTTAAACTTTAGTCTTTCCATAACTTGTGTAAAAACCGTATTTCAAGAGACGAACTCTCAAAAGATATCCCCTATAAAGAATCCAATGTAATCTTACATAATAATATTTTTACATATATGCCTATGGATTTTAATGATCAAATTAGGTTAATTTGACTAAGAAAAGCTAACATGGTAATTTCTTTTTGGACGGAGAGACTATTGATTCTACGTTGAAATTATAACAGTCAAAATATTGTATGGTTACAAAAATCAACAAATTTTATTTAGCATTAAACAAAACTTGCTCAAAAGGGAGATAGTGAGACAAAAAGTACATCTTTTATGAATTAAACATTAATTAACACATTAATGTGAAAATAGAGAATCTGATGGTACTCAAGAGATGGATACATCTCGAGACTGAATTTTCTCCCTCTCTCCTGTTTTCATGACAGCAAATGTGGCGTCCCAGAAACCAAAAAAGATCACAAAAAATCTGGTGACTTGATTTTATAACGATTCCTTCTTTCTCACACATTCATCGAATCCCAGTTTTTTTAGAGTATAACCTTCGTCCACGTGGTTTTAGGCCCCTTTCCCACCCCTATATATACCCCATCCTCATTTCCATTATGCCACACGACACAAAATACAAACCAAAAACTCCTCTCCCTCTAGCTAGAAGTTCAGGAGTACTTACAATGGCGTTTTCTGCTTCTCCTTCCTCAGCGTTGGCGGCGGTTAACGAGGCGGACGAGAGACCTCACGTCTTAGCGGTGGATGACAATCTTGTCGATCGGATGCTCATCGAGAGGCTCCTTGTAAGCTCTGCATGTAAGGGTAAGTAAAGAAACACACTAATTCATTGCCTGATGCAAATTGGGGATCAAGAAAGAAGGGGAAACTTAAACACAGCTGTATATCATGTGATTGTATGGTCCTTTTCAAGAATCAAAAGTGGGAGATTTTATCTGCTCATGCATGTTTTTCTGTTCAAAACACGACGAAAATGACCGCCGTCCATTTCACATTATCCATGCATAGATAAATGGATTATTTAAATGACTTTTGTAGTACTACGAGTTGCACAAAGCAAGAATCTTGAATTCTTGATGCATGTTTGGAGCACGATGAGGAAAAAAAATGAGTGGACTTTTCCTGTGAATAATGCAGATGGTAAAATGCATGTGCAAACTTTCATTTAATATGGCCCTCCTCAAGTTTTCAATGGCTGGAAATACGTTACTTATTAGTCACTTTAATATGACAAAAAATTAGATGGCCAAAAAAATATACGTTCTCCCTTTTGCCTAACTTTTTTCTCTTTTTTTGGCTGTAGTTACTACTGCTGAGAATGCGCAAAGGGCCCTGGAATTCCTAGGGTTGGGAGATGGACAGCGCCAAAACAACGACGTAAGTTTAAAACACGACTTCCTAATTTCTTAATTTCTGATACAAAATTAGGGTAAATTTTCTAATACAAAATTACAGTTTCAGAAAGTTCAATGTTGGCAAAAAACGAGGTTATCAACTTATCGTGGCTTTTTAACTTGGATGTACTATAATGCAGGTGTCGAAAGTGAACATGATAATCACAGACTACTGTATGCCAGGGATGACTGGGTATGAACTACTCAAGAAAATCAAGGTATGCACCATATTGAGTTTTCGACTTTTCGTCCTTCTACAGAAATGTTAGATAATCTAAAAAGTTACTTTCCTCTTATGAATTTAACAGGAATCATCCTACCTGAGGGAGATACCGGTGGTTGTGGTATCATCTGAGAATGTTCCGACCCGGATCAAGAAGTAAGTAGCCATGTTTGTGCAAAGTTCAGTTATTTTTACTATGTACTACTATGTGTGAAAATCAAACTCTAATGATTTGTCCCGTGTCTATAGGTGCATGAAAGAGGGGGCTCATGAGTTCATGCTAAAGCCTCTCAAGCAATCTGATGTGATGAAGTTAAGATGCCATATGACCAAGCTAAGCCAGCCATGCAATGGAAGAGCCTTCATTGGGAGATGAAGGATTGCTCTAAAACAGCTAAGGGAATGATGGAAGCCATAGGAAGGAAATTAAAACACTAGTCTCAGATCTATAGTTTTTTTTCATTAGCTGAATTACTTTACTAGCACTTTACCTATCCCCAAAAGAACTTGTAGTGTTGCACACTAGTAATGTCTCATGTAGCATTAATGTTCTACTGAATAATGGAAAAGTGCTTTCGGGTCACTATTAATTTGCATGCAAAAGTCAGAGAAGTGACAGCTTCAGTGTGAATGTAGTCAAGAATCAAACCTGTTTCCCTTTACAGATGCTTCGTTCATAACCTGGATGCAAAGAAACTGCATGACATAGCTGTTGAGCATCATCACCTGATCACTCGCGTCAGTACTACTTTGTCCTTTGCCTTCCGTTTTCCTTCCTCCAGGATGGAACTCTTCGGCTGTGAATTTTTCTGTGGTAATGAAGAATGGATTAGCAACCTAGTCAATAGTATAAACTTCAATGATAGGGAATCAATAGTTACCTACAACTCCAGTTGGACACGAAAGAGAGGTTTGGGCATCAGGCTTAATCCTGTGCCGGGTGAGAATATATTAGTCTGATCGATGCTAGCCATTCTTCATCATAGAAAACATATGTAGAGGACAAACTTTTAATGCTTACTTTTCATCTACATGGCACCAGTTGCTGTCATTTCCTGAGGTTTCTGCTACTGTGGATGTCTCTTCTCCATGTGGAAGAAAACAAATTTCTCTGTCATAATCCAGTTTTGCAGGTCCATCAGTTAATTTCTGAGAATCACTGTACTCATCTTCATCAGCTGTATCTCTTGAGTTCTCATTTTTGGATGATAAGCTTTTTCCACAGCTAGATGTATCTCCCTCTAGTTCAGTTTTTTTATGTTCAGAGGTAGGGACATCAGTATTCTCCTCTGCAACTTCAGTAGTGCTTTGTTGCTCCGATGCTAGAAAACTGTGTTCATACAATGATTTCAAATGTCTGTTCCCCACATTACAGTCTTCAGATAAATTGGTCACACTTGGCCTTAACATACTATTCTCCAAGTCGGGTAGGCCGAAATTATGTTCTTCTAGTTCTAAATTGCAGAAAGGTGAGCAATCAGCAGACATTGTGCTGTATTTCTCAGCAGGTGATCCAGAAACATATGGTTCGGGACCTTCTGATGCATTAAATGTATCTTCAAACCAAAGTTTAGAGTAGCAAGACAAGGGTTCCCTGGGCTCAGATTCTTGGAAGTAAGAATTACGACCAGAAGTTGCCTTACTAAGATCGAATGCTGTCTCAGACAATCTACCATCATCAGGTCTCAACCTTTTCTCAGGAGCTAAGTTTGAGTTATGAGCTGGTTTTGACCTTAGTGGAATTGAAGTCCTTGTAAACTTCCCTGGCCCAGTTACATTCTCCCCTGCCTGGGCAGTCTTCCACTTATCGCGTCTTCTTTCCCAGCCAGGCATATCATACATACCACAATTGTCTGAGTATGTAACATCGACACTTTCAGACGATTGTTTCTTCTTCAAGTTCAACGAGCCTTTCCTACATACACCCTTCACTGGGAAAATAAAGAAAAAAGGAATCTTACCTAACTTTGAATTAGGGTCATATATATTATATCTGCTGCAACAATTGATATACCTGCACTAGATGAGCATGATTCCTCACTGCTGAGGATTGAGATGAATTCAGTAAGTGAGAAAACGAAGATGAGCATACATGAAATTCCAAAACAAGAGTAACTAAGGATGGTGACCTCGGTAAGCTCATGTTATTTATTGAATCTTCATATGTGTGGCACCGTCTGTCATCTCGGCAACTTCGACCTAAAGGATACCTGCACGGTTGCAATTATAAAGACACGGTGCTTACGGGCAATAACCACACTCAAGGAGAAGATCATACACTGCTGCATACCATGTCGTATCTGCAAGTGAGAAATCATGGGAAGCCCGTGGTCTCTGGGATACCAGGTAGGGTTCTGAACATAAGACGCAGATGACAACAATAAAAAAGACTAATAGGGAAACGAAATATGATTGTAATCACCATGGAAGAGACAGTTAAAAAGTCACACTACGATGGTACAAAACTAAAGAACTTTACATTCTGATGCAGAATACATCAACTAAACATGCAAAAGTACGTAATGATTTGTGGCCCAATTATAATCAGTGTACTGGAAGTCTTAAAAAGGTAATTATTTAAGAGCAGGGAAATGGGGGCGGCAAATTACCTGTACGCTCATATATTCCAGATCTTCTCATGGATATCCTACAAAAACACAAGCACAATTAAACTGATCATAAAGTATTACACTTCAGTTGGACAGAGGTAAGTTTTTAGAGCAATAACCTGCTCTTTGGTTGATGAGATTCTTGAAAAGTAAATTCTTTCTTCCTGTGGTTCATGCCCGAAACATAACCAGTAGAAGCATCCATCCAATCATCGTGAGGAAAACGAAAGTCACTCTCATCAAGAATCTGATCAGATTGAGTGCAAGGCTTTGCTGATGACACCAGTGAAAGATGTAGGCCAAACATTAGTTTTCTAAGAGTCTAAACACATAGGAGTTCATTTTAAAAAATAGGCACCACATAGTGAATCTTCCATAAAAACTTTAGACTAAATCTTAACTCTTCTTCAAATCAAGATTTTATCAAGGTGTTTGGATTCTTCAGATTCGGATTATGGCCAGTTCTAAAAGTTGATATCAACGTTAACTTCCTTAAAAACAGAAAAGCAAATGAGCATTACCATCCCAAATTCGCCTCTTACTCTGTCTGCTGTTGAAGAACAATTCTTCATCCTCAAGGAGATCATTAAAACTGTTTTTATCACCATTGAATGGTGAATGATCTTCAGAATCAACCAACTTTTGCTTTGAATTGCAAAATAAGTCTGGTCTGTCCCCTGGATCAAAAGAGTGCTCCATAGAACTTTTACACAAGGTTGCATCAACTTCTGGCATCATGGTAAGTGAACTTTCAAAACTGTTTTTATGACCATTGAATTGTGAGTGATCTTCAGAATCAAACAGCCTTTGCTTTTGCTTTAACTTGCAAAATAAGTCTGGTCTGTTTCCTAGACCAAAAGAGTGCTCCATAGAACTTTTACACAGGGTTGCATCGACTTCGGGCATCATGGTAAGTGGACTTCCAAAACTGTTTTTATTATCATTGAATGGTGAGTGATCTTCAGAATAAAAACACCCTTGCTTTGACTTGCAAAATAAGTCTGGCCTATCCTCTGGATTAAAAGAGCGCTCCATAGAACTTGTACACAAGGTTACGTCGGCTTCTGCCATCATGGTGTCCTGCAGTATTGATCTAATATTACTCTTTTATATCCAAATTACATGGAATCCCAGGACTAATCATCTAAGACTACGTCAAGATTGACAAAAACATGAGCGGGCAAGCACATAAGTCCTTTAGAAGATCAGAATAGTGGTGAGTTACCACATTCATCAGCTACTACATGATAATCTAGAGTTTGTGCCTTCTCTATCTATATCTGAGAATCCTATAATTTCAACCAGGGTAAGATACCTCCGTCATTTGGTTATCTTATTTTAGAGGCACCAACGGCAAGCTGAACTTTAAATTAAATATAAGCAACATAAGAAACCTTTCAAAGAGAGTCTCTGGATGCTGAAATTTAATCCTGGAATCTGACACTTCAGAAGGAACTAATATGAAATCTATAGCATAATTATAACAAACAAGCACCTTTCTGTTATCTATACATTTTTCAAAACACCTTCCAGCACAAATTTCATCTCAATATAAATTTGGTGTCATCAGGGGACTCACCAATTCAAATTCAAGGTCCACCGGCTTGGTATCAAGGTTGAACAAGTATGCTGGTCTCATAGCTTCGGATGGTGAGGAGCAACCATGCAAGAAGGTTCTGCAGTCAGATATGAAATTTCAGCCTATAGCTCCAGATGACATTTTTTGTAAAACTTAAATGTGGCTACTACATAATTATAAACACCCATGACTGAACATTAAAACCACAGAGAGATAGCAGAGAACTAAGCACAGGAAGTTGTAAAACATCAATAGGTTATTTTCATACCGGGGTTCGTTAGTTTGTAGAAGCAAAGAGGCATTTCATCATCCATTAAACATTCGACTAGTAGCAAATAGTGTTCATGATCCATCAAAATGTAAGAGTGCCAAAGATCAGTGCTTAAGCACAGATTTACTGAGGTCCATCCCGGGAGCTAATCTTAGCTAGTTCTCAAATTAGTAAGACCAATTCATCAATAAGTTGGTCACCTGCAATGTGCCTTTGGTGAATGAACTGATGTACGGCTAGGGTTTTCCATGTCCACTTCTCCTAAACCTGATCGTCGAGAGCAAGTTGTAAGAACAAGTATGTACTCTGGAACAGATGCCTCATTTGGTTTTTTTGGGATAATTCTCTTCAATGCGAGAACCATTTATTTTCATCTTCTCAATGAAAGATGAAAAAAGAAACTACAAAAGAAGGATAATGTGATTTCCCTACCTTCAATTGAGAACGCAGCATGATCTTCAGGCTTCAAATTTTTAGTTGAGCAGACATTTGGATCTTCGTCACTAAGCATATCAATTATACACAATTCTGTATAATGAATGTGAAATGAAGAAACGTTTTAGAAGTAGAGCAGAAAAATTAGATTCACAATGAACTCTGTATAGCATAACACATGGGATGCCATCAATGGATATTTTATCCTTGAGACCCTTTTTGCCATTTTTTATGCATGTAGAAGACCTCATAAGAATCAATCATTTTTTACCTCCTTGCTCTGGTTGCAATATCAGGTGGTTCTTGTCATTTTCTGAGTTGAACATTTTGATACAATCAGTTGGAGTTCTAACTGAAGTCCTGGGAACATTCATATATATGTCAACTTTCACAGTATTCACTCCAAACAACTTCTCTAGCAATTAAATGAATATAGATATATGGACTACTGGAATCCAGTCAAGTATCAGGAAAGTTCTAAATCAATGACACCTAAAAATTGTAAGTATAGCTTTATCATGCTTATTAATTACTTCTACATGCTATCCCACTTAGAGGGGCAATTTGAATGTCAAAGATACTATTATCAAGTGGCTGCTGAAATTCTAATGATTATCGTTTCAGGCACCAAAGACACTCACCTCTTTGTGTTTGCATTCCTGGATTGGTTGTTTGAATAATAACCTATATGAACACAAAAATGTGAGCATATATACCTCGACATACCTGATTAAATATTATGTCGATGACTAGAGTGTAAATTGACTTCAGTTAACTTCAGCAGCATACCTGTATCATCAATTTTTGAGGGAATTGGAGATTTGTTTTCGTTGGGTTGAAACCTTCCAAGTGATTGTAGATGCTGAACTCTTTGACAGTTTGGGGATTTATGCTCCACTTCGTTACTTGCTGTTGCTGGACTCAGGAAACAGACATGGTAGAGAGTGAAATTTGAATGAGCTGTCAGAGTATATTTACAAGAAATAACGAAAGCATAACATTCCTAGAACAGATAGAGAATGAGCAAATCCTAGTGCAGCACATCCCAAAGCCATGGCTCACCGTGACTAAGTCTTATCATTTTAGCATGTAACAACTGCAAATAAAACTAGAAACAAAAATATGCCTGCTCTTTGATAGATAGTCATACAGTATATCCAATGAAAATGATCAGATCCTTTAAAAAATGAAAATTATCAGATCATATCTCCCACCGCTTTTATAATCATTTTCCTCATTATCTTCGTTTCCTGAGTGCAAAATGATTTACCATGAAAGCCAAACCTTACTATACCGAAGATATGACTAGTTCTATAAATAAAGAATCTTCAAGGAGGAGTGCAAAACAATCTTCCAGTAATATAAAACACGGAAGGTAAGGTAACATTGTCAAACAACTTCAAGTTCAATACTAACGAACCTAAGTCACAAGTTGACCTGTGATCCTGTGGAACTTTTGATAACCCCTGCAAGCTGAGAACATCCAGAGATCTATTGTTCTCACTGTGTTTTCCATGTATGCTATTTTCCTCGAACGCTTTTCCTCCCCCAGTAGCTTGCTGTTGCAGCCTTTTCTGCTCAAAGTATTTCTTTTGCCTACAAGAGTTCAAGAACAAATTACACATGGGATAACACTGAATCCTTGAGATACCATGAAATAATTGGATGATAGTCTGAGAAAATTAGAAGTGAATCAAGCAGAATAAATAAACTTAGACATTCGCTTACCTACTTTGCACTGACTTTCTTGTCTAGAGTTGCATCATCCCAAAGACCAGAGATATTATTCAAGCGCATGAAAATGAAAACTAATCAGTTCAAAATACCAAAAATGCAATGGCGTTAGTAGAGCATCTAGACTAAAGCTAAATCAGACTTACGGAAGCTACTTTTCTCCTCGATCCACCCATCCATTGCAACATTTTCTAACTATCAGTATTTTCTACAACCACAGCCAAAACCTACACAAAATTACCAAAGACATTAATAATGAAAAAAAGAGGCAAAGTCTAAGCAAAAATCACGTTCAAGTATGAGCTGCTGCACCACTATAGATCTGTCATTGCCTAGCAGTCCTAGCACTCAATCAGATACACTGACCAAACTTGGCATAAGAATACATATCTAGCATCAACCTCAACATTGTCCTCCAAATCAGCTTAATTGAGCTAAAAACTGTCATGCAGAAAAGGTAAAACTACAAGCGTGCATCGCAATTTAAGCTGATTTTTGGATTACTCCAATTTCTGCCCTAAAAACTCATCGGAACCTGTTGAATGTGAGAGTAAGAAATCATAATACCGAAAGAGTAATTTTCGCCGGGAGAATCGGCAAGTCGAAATGCTGGACGGAATGGGAGAGAGATCGCCCGGTAGCTTTTCCGGCTTCGCTGCAATCGCCGGCGGTTGCGATCGCCGTTGAAAGGAAATGAGGCGGAGAATTATCGAGGTTGAAAATTTCGAAATGCCTTGCTTTAAATATCTCTCCGCAGTCACGCCAGCGCGATGACTTCTCTTCCCCCCTTTTCTTTTCAAGTTTTCACCAATTTCGCGGTTCTTTTTTTGAACTTTTTCTTATTTCACTATTAAGACGATTGGCGATTTTGAATATATTATTATTCCACAAATTTTAAATAGGATGTTTGATTGCTTCGAAGGATACGATCATTTTCTTCACAAACAGTTTTTCCAAAGTAATGTATAAGCATAAGAAGTTGGAATGGAATAATATAAGTGCAACATGAAATCATTAAAGCATGTAAATTTAATTTAGTTAATTTTTTAATATAATCCAAGTTTTGAAAAATGATAGAAATGTAAATTGATACTATCTTCTATGCCAAGTTGTAAAAATAAATATTTTGTTATTAGGGGTGTCAAAATAGACCCATAACTCGCGGGTCAAGCGGGTTATCTAATTTTAAACTCGTATGGGTAAAATGGGTAATGAGTTAAATGGGTAACGGGTCAAATGGGTAATTGAAAAATATGGGTTGAACGAGTTGGGTTTGTGGGTTGACCGTGGGTTTACCCATATGGGTTAAAATCCGCGGGTTTACCCATATGGTTGGTATATAAACTCATATGGGTCAATATATGGGTTGAAACCAGCGGGTTTACCCATATGGGTTGATATATAAACCTATATGGATCAATATATGGGTTGATACCCGCGGGTTTTACCCATATGGGTTGATACATAAATCCATATGGGTTTATATATGGGTTGAAACCCGCGAGTTTAC
>JAUOBV010000007.1:13082970-13097160 GCA_032360425.1 Rubia occidens
ATCACAACACTAGATCGAAGACATGTCTTCATCAAATTCGACCTGGAAGAAGATATTCAGCGATGCTGGATTAAGAGAAACTGGAACCTGGGTGGAAAGGTAATGAAGGTGCTTAAATGGACGAAAATTTTGATGTACAAGTAGAGTCCCCTCTGGTCCCTATCTGGCTTACCGTCAAGTTCCCACCGGCATACTACCTGCATAAAGACTCAATCCCATTTATTGCGAGCAGGCTGGGAGAGTTAATTTTTGCAGACCAGCCAACAATCAACCACACAAGACCTTTCACGATAAGGCTATGTGTAGATATGGACCTTACTGGAAACTTCCCGGACTGGATTAGACTTGGTTCACAGAGGGATAATAAATGGTACCAGATTAAATATGAAGATCATCCAGCCTACTGCTCAAAATGCCTAAAGATTGGACACCGAGCTGCAGATTGTGGTAAACATAAGGCTGCCAAGCCAGTTGAAGCCAAGATGCAGCATCCTTCAATCCCTGACATGGTCAATAGAATTGCTACGGAGCATAATACTGAACATGTAGAGGATGACATATTCCAGGATGCAGTTGAGGTGATTCAACCAAATCTTCCAGCTGACTCAGCTCCAAAACAATCTAGACCCCACTTCAGAGATAGGAATATTCAGCAAACAGAATGGAGAATGGTCAAGAGACACTCTATTAGCCCAACCAGACTAATCCAAGGGGCAACAAGTCTCAGTCACAAGGATTCAACAAAAAGAAATCATAATAACTGGAGATCAGTGGATGATCTTTGCACTAAACAACATCATATTGTCAATGAGGACACAACTGAAAAATCATTTGCCTTTTCTAGTTTAAGACATTTTCACAGCAAACTAATGACAACAATTTTTCCGCAGGATACAAAGAGGGATGCAGCGGAAGAGGATGAATCTGCACACACTCCTACATACTCACAAGAAAAGGATGTTGGTCAGCAATCAATAGTTGAAATGATGGTACATCCACATAATCCCTGCAACAAAGCCTCAGAACAGGACATAATGTGGGTAAGACACCTGAAACAAGTAAGCCACTGGACCCACCTAAAAGTTATTTTATAACTCCTAATATGGTTGTAACACGCTTGAAAGCTAAGGCAAAACCAATCAATGAATGTTAAAATATGCTCATGGAATGTAGAGGTATTGCTGGTTCACATATTAGACTCAAAAGATTAATCCACACTCACATTGTGTCTATCCTGATTATTATTGAGCCTAAACAGAAGATAGACAAATTGGATACTTATAGGCTATCATTAGGTTATGAAAATGGCTTAGGATCCCAGGACTCTAGGATATGGATATTTGCTAAATATGACTTTGTTCCAACATTAATACTGGAACACCAGGATTACATGCAGATTCAAATTAGAAAACAAAGTCAAGAGCTGGAATTCTTCCTGTTTGCTATTTTTGGAAAACACAATAGAGCTACAAGGAAACTGATGTTTGACAGCATTGAGACTAAAATTAAAAACTGCAATTCACCAATCCTCATAGCTGGAGATTTTAATGTTATTAGGAGCATCACAGAGTATAGAGGTGTATCTAATCCTGAGCCTAACAGTATATTAGATTTTGATACTTTTATTTTATCAAATAGGTTAGATGACCTACCTACAGTTGGAAATAGATACACATGGACAAATGGAAGAAAAGGTTTACATAGGGTGGCTTAGAGATTGGATAAATAATGGAAAATGAACATTGGAGTATAAGGTATCCTAATACTGTAATTCAAATTTTAAGTAGGGTACCCTCTGACCACTCCCCACTTCTCTTAGATACACAGATTCAGGAACCTAACAGAACTAAATCATTTCATTTTCAAGATATGTGGATGGAGAGAAATGATTTCCTAGAAACTGTTCAAACCTATTGGGAAACTCACATAGATTGTCAGGGCATCAGAGGATTCACACAAAAACGAAAGAGATTAAAATCAACCCTAAAACTATGGAATAAAACCAACTTTAGTAACCTCTTTGAAAATGTGAAGAAAGATGAGGAAAAGGAACTAGAAATAAGTTATGATATATCTGCAGCAGATAATGATGCAAACAATTTAGCCCAAGCTATTAAAGAATTGAACCTCAGGTTAAAGGAAGAACACATTTACTGGAAGCAAAAAGCAGAAAGAAGTGGCTTAGGGAAGTTGACATGAACACAAAGTTTTTCCACAATTATGTTAATAGTAAGCATGCTAAACTCAAGATTAACAGGATAATGGTTAAATGACCAGGAAGATATAGGATTCCATTCCTCTCTTTACTTTCAAAATTTTCTCACTAGTGATAACCATGACATAACTAGCAATGCTTTTCAAAGGTGTTTAAGCTTTATACCATATATCATAACTGATCATGAAAATAGTAAACTTATTGAAATGATAGAGATGGATGAACTTAAACAAATTGTATTTGATTTAAATCCAAACAGTGCAGTTGGTCCAGATGAATTTACAGGATCCTTCTATAGACATACTTGGGAAATAATTTGCTTTGATTTCTTGAAATGTGTGCAGCAATTCACGTGCTCTGTGCCTTTACCCCCCAGCATTTCCAGTACCTTAATCTGTTTAATTCCTACAACACCTAATCACACTGCAATGAATGAATTCAGGCCTATATCACTTTCAAACTTCTTTAACAAAATCTGCTCTAAACTGCTAGTAGGAAGAATTTCAGTAGTAATTGATAAATGCATATCACAAGAACAAAGTTCCTTCTTAAAAGGAAGAGAGATTCATGATATAATTATAATAATGCAAGAGATAACTAGACTGTTAGATAAAACAGATCAATGCTTAAACATGATAGCAAAAATTAATATGTCTAAGGCATTTGATAGGGTTTCATGGATAATGCTAAACTCTATATTGTTAAAACTGGGATTTCATGGCCATTTTGTGAAACTTATCCTTAGCAACATAAGCTCAGCCTGTTTCTCAGTTTTAGTGAATGGCAAACCATATGGTTTCTTCAAGACCTCTAGGGGATTGAAGCAAGGAGACCCCCTCTCTCCCATCCTGTTCAATGTCATTACAGAGATTTTAAATAGAGGATTAAAAATGATGTATCAGAACAACCTGATTGACAGATTTAATGTTCCTGGTTCCATGACAGTAACTCATCTCTCTTATGCTGATGATACAGTAATCTTCTTCAAGGCTAATAAAAAATCTCTTCAAAATCTGATCCAATTCATGGAGGTATATGAGAAAGATATAGGACATGTAGTGAATTTTAATATAAGTGCTTTCTATGTGGGAAGAAAGACAAGCCAACAGGCTGTTAATAGGATTAGAAATGTAACTGGTATGACACAGGGCACATTGCCATTCACCTATTTAGGAGTACAGGTCTTTAGGGGTAGGAAGAAAAATTGTTACTTCCAAGGCATGGTGGAAAGAATATACTCTAGGATTAAAAACTGGAATAATAAAATATTGAATCAAGCAGGAAGAGAAACTCTAATTAATTGTGTTTTAATGGCTATCCCTCAGCATCAATGGACTGTAATGTCACCTACTATGCATATAATAGAAAAAATCCATGCTATATGTCAAGATTTTCTCTGGGGGCAAAAGAACTCCAAGCCAAAAAGACACTGGAAAAGATGGGAAGTCTTAACACTGCCACTAATTGAAAATAGTTTGAACATTAGAAGCATGAAAACAACCATAGACTCATTCTCCTTGTAACTGTGGTGGAATCTTCAGCAGGGTACTAGCTTATGGTCTAAATTAGTATGGAACATGCCACCATCTTATATGACTTCAGATTCTTGGAAAAGATGTGCTAAAATGAGTAAATTTGTAGAAGATAACACTTTCATTAGTGTAGGCTCGGGTGATTGTAATTTCTAGATAGCTAACTGGTCTCAGATGAGATGTCTTATAGACAAATGGAACTCACATACAGAGGTGTCATTCCTTTTCCTAACAGTTAGGGAGTTTATGCAAGATAGGGATAATTTTCTACCACAAATGTAATGTAGGGGATAGACATTGATATAAGGATTGGTGAACATAAGGATGTCATGATATGGAAACTGAGCACAACAGGTAAGTTCTCAATACATTCTGCATATGAACTTTGTAAGAGGCCAACACAATTTTCCCTGGTCATGTAAAAGGTATGGCATCCAACTCTTCCAAAGAAAATTGCTCTCTTCACTTGGAAACTTATAAATAACATCCTGCCTCTAGATGATATTATATCCCTTTTTGGAATCTCTACTGCTTCCAGATGCTGTATATGCTTTCATCAACAAGAAACTAGAGATCACTTGTTCAATACATGTGAACTGGCTGTAGTTATGTGGAATTATGCTAGAGACATGCTAGGCATTAGAGAACCTCCATTTAGACACTTGTATGATAGGTTGTCATGGTATTGGTCGTACCAAAATGATTCTAAAACCTGCAATAACTTTGTTAACATCATGCCCAACCTAATCTGCTGGCTCATTTGGAAAACAAGATGTAAAATGCTCTTTGAAGATATTAAGCATAATCATAACTCCATTAAACTGCAACTGCATAGATTACTCATTGATATCTTTACAGTGCATCCCCAGAAAAAAAATATGGTGATTGTGATCTTCTAATACGGAAGGGACTAATACCTGTTTTAATAAAAAAGCCCAGAATGAAGATCATAAAAGCTTACAAATGGGAACCCCCTGACCGTGGTTTTAAACTCAACACAGATGCAACATATTCCCAAACAGCATCCTCTAACATAGGAATGACAGTGAGGGACTGTAATGGACACATATGTTATTTGGGAATAGATGAAGCAAGTCATGCTTCTAGCTCACTACATGCTGAGATTATCGGAATTGTTAAGGGTATTAAAAAATGCATAGAACTTCATTTCTCACCATTAATTGTGGAAACTGACTGTTTGCAGGTTGTGCTCATGATGAACAAATAGGAACTCTGGTACTGGACACTTAGACCTACTCTAATCGAGCTACAAAATCTCCTAAGAACAGCGGGTGCAAGGCTAAATCATTGCTACAGGGAACAAAATCAAGCTGCACACCAGCTTGCTGTTTTGGTGCGAATGAAGTCAACACACAGCCACGAGCAAATATTGGAAAATAGTCTAAACCGTGCAACGATCCAAGCCATTCAAGGAGATAGATTAAGTTTACCTTCTATACGGATACATAGACCGACACGTGGCTCTTTGTGAAGATACAGGGATCTATAGGGTGTGAATTGGTTAGAATCTGGCAATCACGATATTCACACGGGGGTGGAGATATCTTAGTTGGAGACATTCTAAGTATTACACACCTCCTCTCAATCCTCAGTCTCACTATTGATTAAGCTAGACGTTTTGTATAGAAACTAGAAGTAAGAAGCCAAGCTAATGATCAAGAATTGTAATGTTACTTATTTTTGGAGGGGCTTTGGGGAGCCTAAGAAAAATCCCCCCACCTCTAGGTTGTTTTTAATTAAAAAAAAGATACACATATACTCTCCGTCCTTTTCTAAGATATTATAATCAGGCATGCGATGATATGTTTCTAATACCAAGCTTCTTAATTTTGCTAGCTTTCTTTTACTCTTGGATGCAGTTGTCCTAATTTCAGTACGTATCATGTTTGTTACCTGGGCTTTGCCTTTTTTTAAAAAGAAGTTTCATCTTGACATTCTTGCCGATAAATTGTTTTGGGTTTGTTCCGCAGAGTACAAATTGATGAAACATAAGGGCCAAATTGTGTTTTCATTAAACTAGTAGGGTGACACCGCGCGTTGCGCGGTGAATTAGATTACAAATTATATTAACAATTTTATGATATTAAACACTGCATTACATAATCAAAAAGATAGTAAATCATATTACATTTAATTATTCTTTAGTTTTAGAGAAACTCTTAAATTACTATAGTCTAACGAGGAATTTTTTTCTACTTCACGGATTTAAGTCTCTTCATAAGAAAGAAATGTCATGTTGCTCAACAAACCTGGGAGCCACTGCAAACAAGGCTATCATTTGGAGCAATTGCAACGGAGTTTATATCCTTATCATGAGCTGCTACAACTGCTTTTGCTTCCAAGTTAGGGATATCTTCATAATCATCTGGAAGACCATCTAAGCTCTAAACCTTTGCCAACTCCCAAGCAACTGTCTTTCAGCATCCCACACTCTAATCTGTGAAAGCAATAGTACAAAAAAAAGGTGCATAAGTAACTAAAAGCAGCGCCATCATACTTAATGGACTTTTAATACTAAAAGTCAAAGAACTATCTACACTGGTTTCCTCCCCAGCACCCAAACAAGATGACCATAAAAGCTTACACTGTTATCTTTGCTTCCAGTTACAAGTGTTTTCCCAGAACCAGTGACACAGGTATGAAGACACAAAACATCTGTATGGCCTGCCAATACATAGGCACAAGACATCAATGCAATATCATATACCCGTACCTGCATAAAAAGAAAGAGAATCTATATAAGAATGTGTAATCCATCTAGCATCCTCATGTTAATCTTAGCCTACCAGTAAAAAAATGTCATGAAAGTATCCCACAATTTGAAAGCAATACAATCCTCCAAAACACCAAGAAACTAAAAGGCAAGCAAGTCAAAAACATTTGAAGATTTTATCAACTTTCTTGCGAATGTGTAAGGCATCCTTCCCAAAGCTAAGAAATTTCCTTTTTTGAGGCCAAGTAAAATCTACAGCTTTTGCCAGAATATAGTAAAAGTAAATGTTGAACACACTTCACACTCTAAAACAAATTGATTGTTCAAAATCACTATTACAAAGACAAAATAGTTTTTAGCAGCTTAATTGCTCAACACTTGTAGAGAAATTGAGGAACTGTTCATCATAACCCAAAAACTTCATATCTGATATCTCTTCATTGTATCCTATGTGTCTTTTGTCAAGAGTTAGATTCAAACTTCTTTCATGATGTTCCGCAGGGGTATAGAAGAGAAACTGCTGGTCAGCTGTAACACATAGAAATCCCTGATTTGAGGGATGCATCATTCCCGAGATGAAGCCTCCTTTTGCCTCTTCATTGTCCAAGCTCACCACAACATCAGAGGACTTCTTCTCAAACAGGCAAACTACTCTGTTTTCATGTCAAATTCAGCAGTCACCAATCAAATTAACATTTACCAACAAAACCATGGAAAAGCACACACCTCAACTTATTTACTGATCTATTGACAATATCACATAAATTAGAATTGGTTTATTTACAATGTATGCAGTGGATAAACCAAAAGGCTTGTAAAACCATTTTAAGTATTTTGTAAAATCGTGTCCACCCAGAAAACATAAACCAAAATACTTGCAAGCTCTTGAGCATGTGAAACTTGGTTTACAAATATATGTAAATTATTTTTCAGAAAATGACCTTTGTCATAGAAAAAATGAAAGAATGTATTATTATCTACATGAGCTTTCTTTTCCCAAGCTGAAATCATCATGCGTGAAAATCTCTTGATGCTAGATCCAAATATTTAACTTGAAATATACAAAGAGGGCAAATGTTTTCTTGCATATATGCCCCAATGTATCAAACATAGAGTATAACGCACCCATCAAAGCTCCATATCCGCACTATGCCACATTTACCAGCAGTGATAAAATGAATAGGATTCGACCCCTTTGTTTCCTTCCCTCTCCTATAGCATGGATGCTATACATGTAGGAAACGGAGACTGAGAACAAACTATGCAAATAGTTTCAAGTGCCTCGTAAGTAGGAACTGAAAATTTGCAGCTGAAGTCATCCAAGCTCCATATATTTACAACCTGGAGTAATAAATATCAGCTACAATTAAAAATAAAAGTATAGAACCATCCCTAGTGCAATTACAATTTCTCAAGGGGGGAAATCCTTCAGGTAAACGGTGATACAGGTCTATCTAATCGTATGGATACTTTATTAGCCACTAAATACCATTTTTTACCCACGACAAAAAAGACACCCATGCACATGGAAGCCTATATTTTCTAGAAGTCCAGTTATTTAATATTTCCAAAATCGAAAAACTTACCTTATCTCTTCCTGAGCTGATCAGGGTACTACCATCTTCAGTAATTGCCAGCGACATTACAGCAGATTGATGCTTTTCAAGTGTTGCACGGCATTTCTTGCTAGGGAGATCCCAAATTATGATGGTACAATCATCACTACTTGAGAAAAGCTATTGCCAACACAATGTGAGATAATATTCCCGAAAAAGTAAAATCCCCATCATTCTACATAATCACCATAACACTACTCAAGAAACGTAGTACATTTCAACATTCCAAAAGACCAGCGTTCAACGATGTTGAACTACAATCTTAATAGCAATGAAAAATGGAGGGAAAAAACAAAAGGAGCAGAAACTTACCAGCAGTCTCTTGGGGGCCGGATGAAACATAACAGAAGTAACAACTCCCTTATGACCCTTGGAAAAATCTCCATGAGGACACAATCAATGCTTTACTTTCGCGATCTCCTTGAGTTATGTGAAGCTGAAATGAAATGCAACGTTTATACTTTTCCAGTTGGAAAAAAACACGTACATAATTTCAAACCTGTTGGGGGGATTGTGGTCGAGAGGAAGCCCGAAGACATCGGCATCGAGCGGGATGTCGATGAGGCTCAAGTCTTCTTTCTAGAAAAATACACTCTAGAGAAATTAGAGCAAAACATGAGGACAACAGAATCACTGTACGGAAAACATAATAAGTTTCAATATGGAAAAGAGAAAAGATATCAGATTCAACATAACGTGCAGTTATTCCACTGTTCTTTCACATTCATTCAGGATGTAATTGTACAGAATGAAGAAAAGTACTGACCTCGACACATCTCCTGAGAGTAAAATTCAAACCCTATTTGCACGTTGAACAGTACCTGCATCATATCGAAACTTGTTAGATTCAGACACAAAAAGCATCGCGAGAAAGATCATGCATCCTATCCAGAGTTACAGTGTCTTGTGGAACCACCCCTATAGATTTGCGAAGACTCTGAAGAGTAACATTCTTGATATCTTGACCATCTATCTTTACCCGTAGATGCAAAATATCGTTGAAAGTTAAATAGGTTTACAAAATGTGGCTAAGGTAATTAAATCTACAAAAGCATGAAAAGGAAAAGTCTGCTTTCTTACATTGCCAGAATCAGGATCAAAGAACCTGAACAAGAGTCTCAGAATAGTTGATTTACCTGTACATAAGTAATAATTCGAACTTCAGAAGCCCGTCAGCACATCCAAAATTGGTAAAACAAATAGTACCAACACTAATGAAGAAAAACTGGTCTATGTATTCATATTCAATGTTCGTCTGTGTTTTGACACCTCCGGTTATTTAAGTCTCTTTCTCATGAGTGATGCTAGTTTCTTAGTATCATAATATAAAAATCATCCAAGTATAAACTGCGATACTAATACAGTTAAATCAAACTTCTAACACTTGATAGAGTTGGAGCCTTACCACTACCACTGGTTCCAACGATAGGCACACTCTTCCCGGCTGGCACAGAAAAATACATCTCATCCAGAATCTTCCTTTCTGACAAGTAATTGTTACAGAGAATAATGGCTTACGGGTAAAGATTGCATTTTTTCATATGTGTAACTGTCACAAAGGCATAGATGCCGTATGGGTAATTACAGCAGCACGTAACGGTTTAAAATTACCTAAAATGAACCCGCTCGAACTGAATGCTACCCCCACTTAACTTCAGAGTCTTAGCATCATCAGCATCTCTGATGTCAGCTTTCTCCTACAACCTCGTTCGTGGATAGATAAATTAGTAAAAGGAGGAAAATCGAAAGGAGAAGAGAATGAAACATCCTTCGATGAATAAGGTATAACTTTATGATGCATTCACATCAAAAGAACCAAACACTAGCATAGTTATACCTCAAGCAACTGAAACATGGACTTCATGTCTATTAAACTTTGCACGGTTTCACGATATACACTACCGAGAAAGTTGAGGGGAAGAGACAACTGGAAAAGCAGCCCGTTCACCATAACCTTTTCCAAAACGGATTTCATTAGACCACATTGAAACACCATATTGTGCCAAAAATATAAACCACAAAACTCACAACCAAGTGTTATACCAGATCGCCGACTGTCAACTGACCGCTTATGATTCCATTAGAGTAGAGAACCATAGCAGCTGAAAGAGCCACACTAAAGATTGCATTTTGGCCCAAGTTCAGATATGCAAGACTGTTCTGTATTTTCAGAGCGGCATCTTCATATTCTGAAAAATCTACAAAAGGTTCATTACAAAAAATTCCTGAATAGCTTCATCCTTTGGTTCATCAGATTTTCAAGTAAACATGGATGAACATGACCTTGAGAAGCTTAAATTAGTTTCTGCACATGATCGCATCAAATAAAACTAAAGGATTGCATTATTTTCTGTTCTATTCTACAAAGAAATCTTACTCTTCAGGAATTGATCATACATGTCTGCCTCGTAGCGTTCATTATTGAAATACTTGACTGTCTACAATAAAACAGGAAGGAGATATAAAAGCCAAAATAAAGGAGTAGAAGGTATTACAAAGAAAAGATAACATAGAAAGAGTATGATTTGCAAAATTACCTCATAATTAATGAGAGAATCGATTGCCTTGGTACTTGCATCATTATCAGCTTTGTTCATTTCTTTTCTGAACTTAGTTCTCAACTATTAAAGCAAAAATTAAAAAAATCACATGAGAGGTAAAAATTCAAATCAATCCTTTAACATGCGCAGTGATCAGAAGAGACGTGAATTGAAAAGTAAATGTTCGATTGAATACCTGCGTCACAGTCAAAGTGAAAGTAACATAAGCTGCTACTGAGAGGGAAGTGATCCATGCAAATGGAGCGCCAAATTTTAGGCAAGAATACCTGCTACCATGAATATCTAAAGGCCTTATGTTAAACCTGTTAAACTTAAAATCACTAATTGGTAAAGAAGCAACAAAATGGCAGCCCAAAATTCAAAAGCAATACCTCCAGTATAGTTGGTACAACATTGAAGACCATAGCAGAAAGAATAAAGTTGATAGCACGGCTACCCCGGTCTATGATTTGATTCAAACCACCAGTTTCACGACTGCATGCAAAACGAAATAAGAAAGACAATAACAGCAACTAAAACAAACTTTTATAGAATTCCCAGGAAGTACCTTAGATGATATCGCAAGTCAAGTTCGTGCAAATGAGAGAAAACCTTAATAATATAAGTACGAACATTTTGCTTTTTTCAGCCAAGGTTGGTAAACATACCTAATGCACAAACAAGCTGCAACTAAAGCTCACCTGACGCGCAAATGGTGCTTTGCAGGGTCAACATAGAGCTGGATACCTGACAGGAACGGCACATAGTACTGTTGCACGCGGTCCACCCCGTTCAACAGCAACGACACTCCAACTCCATAGACGCTTCACTCGTTGAAACACTCTGACAAATCACTGAGGCAGTGAAAAGGTTGTTGTAACTTGGGCTCCTTTGTTTTCCTTCTTCTCGCATTCACCTGTACCTGCAAAATCACCATACAAACCATGAAATTAAACACAAACTCTACCATTACACGTTTCAAAACTCACCCCCGACATTGAGCGCCCTGATCTGAGCAACAACTTTGATAGCAGACAGCAAGTGATCTTCCTCGACCTTGTTCTTTTGCCTCCAACAAAACCATTCATACAATGACACTACACTCTTATAAAGGTGAAAGCACGTGCGTTTCAATGACTTATTTCAAGCTATCATACAGTTCCAAAACTACCATTTTATGACAACTAAGATGGACATGTTACACATCTCCTTCGACTGCTATTCTGCGACATACTATGGGTATAGTCTCCAGCTAACAATCAAGAATCTGACTGATAGAGTAAACTGTGAAACTTATAAATCATCATCAGCATATAACTGAATGCAAACCTAGGTAGCAACAAACTGGTTAGTGATTGATTTAGGCTGCAACTCACATCTCTCATCACAAAAACAATAGCATAACAATAACATCATCATAAGTGAATACATAATCCAAGCAAACCTTTAAACCAAAATGACAAATTTCATCAACAAGTGCTAATCCCATCTTTAATCGGGATTTAGCAGCTCAAACTGGCATATATAGCTAACTAAACCATCAAAGACAACGCCCAACCTTTCTATGTACAAACCCTAATTTTAATGAGATAAATACAACATCTGAACTAAGATAACAATTAACTGTACTTGAAATCACTGTACGTTACTGTTGCCGCCGGAGAATCCTTGGAGTCAACCGGGTTCCCACCGTCCACCCGTGTTGGCGACCTTGTCGCCGACCTCGTTGCCGCCTTCTGAAGCTGAGGCAACGGCTGCTGGTGGTGCACCGACTTATGGTAGCACCGCATCGGCGGGTTGTAGAACATGTCCACGCCGCTGCTCCGAAAAAGTGCGAAAATAGGGTTTCCAACGACGAAGAAGAGAAGAAAATCAAAGCTCGCGTCGGGAAAAAGTGAGCTGGAAAAAGGGCAGACATGCATATATAGGCCTGTTCAAAACGACGTCGTTTTGAGCAGCCACCCAAGTGTGAAATTACAAAAATACCCCTGGACGACACATTTGTGTCAACCACTCGGATGGAGCGATTTCTTTTATAAGTATACCTAGGATAAGCGTTATCTCACACAAATCTCCTCACAAAAGCCCCCATCTTCCTCAGTTTTCTTTTCCCCATCTCTCCAGCGTTATCTCACACAAATCTCCTCACAAAAGCCCCAATCTTCCTCAGTTTTCTTTTCCCCATCTCCCCACGATCATGGAGAGATGGGAAAACAATAATTCTTTCAATTGATGTTTGTTTAATATTAATATTATTGAATAAGTATGGATTTATCTCGATGCATCAGTCTTGTTCTTTGACCTGATAGATTAGATTGTTGTGTTCGTGATGATCACCTGATTTAATTGTTCATGTCGATGTATTTTGTTTTATCTGATTTTACAGATCGTGTGTTTCTCTAGGAGGAGTCCTGTTCTCGATCTGTGTTTTTCAAGGTGTTCCCTGTTTGGACAACATAGATCGCGTTTTGTATCAAGTGGAGTTATAGTTGTTGAAAATCCCTGTTTGACATAGGGATATTGATGTGTGATACGCTCCTCTTTGTCAAGTGATCATGATTTTCGCAGAAGCGAGTTAATATTCCTGAGAGCGATATTACAATTTTATTGGATCTCTACTTTGTAATAGTACAGGCGGTAAGTCTGGTTGACATATAAGTTGAATAACCTTGCAATAGATTAGTTAGTGTTAGAAGCTAGTTAGGTTGCATGTCAATTTCACTCATTGTAATCGCCGCTGAGTGTTTTCCCCAATATCTTTGAATGATTAATTTCACCCAAAAAAACTTTCTCTTGATTATTTTATTTGTAAGATTGAGACACTTTTTATTTTAACTTATCTTTTTAAAAAATTACTTACTTTCTTTAGTTTGGTAAAATTTGGAATTAATACTATCTAACTTAGTTTTGATTTAGAGAGCGTCTCCCGTTAAACCGTCTAACGATTAGACCAATCATAAAAACCATAATTTTAAGATTTTCGGGTCTAATTATAATTATTTATATTTCAATATACATTTTAAAATTATAAGAACTCCGTTGCAATGGATGAAAACAAACATCAAATCACTCCATTAGTTATATTAATTATAAAAGAAAAATGTGCATTTATGCTCCTCAGTTCCTTGTTTTGTGCACATATACCCTCCAGTTTTTTTAAAGTGCATTTGTACCCCTTGTGACATCTGAAAAATTGGTCAACTTTGGTCATTATTGGACTCAAAGGAAATGATTGTTTTGCCCCTAAAAAACCAAAAATTAGAAACCCATTTCAAATTTTCTCCCCATATCTTGAATCCGTTCGAGTAATCCAACTCATACGAGGGAAATTCATTGGAATTAGGGTTGGAAATAGGAACTAAATCTCACCCGGTCAAGTCGCGGATGAAGAGCTTCAAATCCTAGTCCAGATCACACTATTTTTTAACTCAAAATTTTGACAAGACATTTTTATATCGATGTTGATGAAGGGTGGATGATATGAATCTCCTTACGAAGACTCTGATTTTGCGGAAAATTGGATCTTTCACTCAAGAGGATTTCGCCCAACCTC
>JAUOBV010000007.1:13149668-13160890 GCA_032360425.1 Rubia occidens
AAAGAAGGCAAAGGATAGGAAACACGGGAAGAAGGTGGCTCGTCAACCTGGGTATAACTTGGGTTCAGCTTCTGATGTTCTGCCTATGGCCATGCCGGCAGATGTGGAACCTGCAAAATCGAGAAAACAGGCTAAAAAAGGTGCGCTGAAAATAGGTGGGTCAAAGGCGGCTCGGACAAAAGGGCAGGCGGGTGGGTTTTCTTCTGCACATAGTGGAGTCGTGCCTCATCCACAGCATAATAGAATGGCGAGTTATGATCCCAGTGTGTCATCTCTCAGGGGAGATCAGATGATAGGTGGTGATGATGGAGAATCGATGCATGAAGCTGCGCTCCTCAGAGAGCAGAATAATACTTGGGCTAGGTTCTTGAGCCGAACAGGGACTTCCAAAATGGGTAAGAAACATGAAGGCCTTGCAGTTGGTGAGTATACTGACAATTTTGTTGGATCACACGTGTATGAGAAGAACAAGGGTGCTGTAAATCAGTTGTCAGACATCAAGGTTTTAACCTCAAAACCACCTAATACCAGAATTCCCTATGATTTTGCTGACAATGTGAAGAATTTGGGTAACTTTCAGCAACATGCTGCTGATGAACAGATGAGATATGTAAAAGGTCGAATGCCGAATTTGTCACTGAAAGGAGCTGAAATGGGAACGGTAGACGCCCGGCCCTGGCTTTCTAGAGAACAAGGAGGGGGTTTCCCTGCTGAGCAGTCAATGAAGTATGGAGATTGGAATGTCAAAAGCAAGAAGTGGAATGGTAATCAGGACCCTTCTGAGTTTGGAATCAATAACAGGCTTTACGATCCGAAGAACCAACAATGGGCAATGATGGAAAGACTCAGAGAAGCTTCTCTGCAGAGAGCTGGACAAGCTGGGGGACAATACAGAGGGGTGAGGGGATTTCCCAGGAATAATGAAACGGAATCTGATTCATCTGAGCAGATTGATGATGATGAGGACGATAATCCTCTGATGAGGAGCAAGTGGGCTTACCCAAGTGGTGCTTCGGGTGCAAAGTTTGGCAAAGACTTCCAGAAGTCTAAGCTTGTGAAGAAGAATGTTAATGATGAGATATGGAATCTTGATGGACTATCGCAACCCTCACGGGGGCTGATTTCTGAACTTAGTGTACAGCAACAGATGATGCTAACTGGAAACCCGAACTGGAGAGTGGCGCAGAAAGGCAAGATGCATGATATTGGTCAGATTCAGCCTCCAATGCACCCTTCACCTGGTGATTTCTCCAAGAATTATTTCTTGGATCCTGGTAGATTAACTGGTGGGGTTGATTGGCAACAGTTATACAAGACAGGAAGAAATGGTCATATTCTAGGTGATCAGAGTGGAAGACTGCATCTCCCTGCATTTAATAACCCAAACATGGATAGGAGGAAATGGGATTTTTACGGAAACTATGGGGCTCCTCAGCAGCCAAGTTTTCCTGTTAATCATGGTCTTGAGGATGATGACTCCTTTCTGATAAAATCATTGGCTGAGAGTGCCAAGGTTTCTTCCAAGCTGGGGAGGAGAGGCCAGGCAGTTGAAACATATGATGGTAGTCTTCTTGAAAGACCGGGTGCTCAGTTGATTGCATGCAACTCTGCGTCCAAGAAGCGGAAAATGAAGGATGGCGGAAATTTCATCGAAGAAGGAGATGTTATGAATCATCTAAATCAACTGCAGGTGGAAGATCCCGATTCCTCAAAAAAGCGGGGTAAGAAGAAAGCCGTAGATGATACTGATGAATTCCCCGTTATAGAAATAGAAGACGTGGAGCCTGAAATCAAGCCACAGAAGAAGCCTTTTGTTCTGATCACGCCTACATTCCACACAGGCTTTTCATTCTCGATTGTTCATCTTCTGACTGCTGTTCGAATTGTGATGATCACCCTGCTCCCCGAGGATTCCTCAGAGCCCATGAAGGTTCTTGATCAGAGTGAAGGAACAGCGAGTGTCAAGGAGGAAGATCAGCCAGTTGTGGATTTAGATGTGAATAAGTTGTCGGTAGCTAATGTTCCTTCTCTGGCTGTTCAGGAAATTGTGAACCGTGTCCGAGCAAATCCCAGCGATCCCTCCATCCTGGAAACTCAAGAACAGCTCCAAGATTTGGTCCGGGGTGTGTTAAAGATATTCGCTTCCAGAACAGCACCTTTGGGAGCAAAAGGATGGAAGCCGCTTGTAGTGTACAAGAGGACAAACAAAAGCTGGTCGTGGATTGGCCCCGTGAATCACATCCCATTAGATCCCGAGGCTCCTGATGAGATCACATCGCCTGAATCATGGGGCCTTCCTCACAAAATGCTCGTAAAGTTGGTTGATTCATTCGCGAATTGGCTGAAAAATGGTCAGGAAACTCTGCAGCAGATCGGAAGTCTCCCTGCCCCGCCTTCAACTCTAACAGAGTTTAATTTGGACGAGAAGGAACGATTCAAGGATCTCAGAGCTCAGAAGAGCCTCTCCACAATCAGCCCGAGTTCTGAGGAGGTAAGATCATATTTCCGCAAGGAGGAAGTTCTTCGATATTCAATCCCAGATCGTGCTTTTGCTTACACAGCATTCGATGGCAAGAAATCCATTGTTGCCCCATTGAGAAGGTGTGGTGGCAAGCCAACGTCAAAGGCGCGAGACCATTTCATGCTGAAGCGTGACCGTCCTCCTCACGTGACAATCCTCTGTCTCGTGAGGGATGCGGCCGCGAGGCTGCCCGGGAGCATAGGAACCCGGGCTGACGTGTGCACCTTGATCCGGGACTCTCAGTACATCGTGGAGGAAGTTTCCGACTCTCAGGTGAATCAGGTGGTTTCCGGGGCTCTGGACCGGCTCCACTATGAGCGTGACCCATGTGTTCAGTTTGACGGGGAGAGGAAGCTCTGGGTGTACCTGCATCGCGACAGGGAAGAGGAAGATTTCGAGGATGACGGGACTTCTTCTACGAAGAAATGGAAGAGACAGAGGAAAGATGCCAATGAGTCTGACCTTGGTGGTGCGAATGGCGGGGAGCAAGTGGGTCCCGATATCGAGGCAAACGAGTTCATGGATGAAGATCAGAAGAAGCCGGAGATTATAGAGTATGGTGATGTTTCTGGTGTTGCAGAGAATGTGGAGATGGAGAAGAATGTTGAGATGATAAGCCATGAAGCTCCTGTTCTGTCATCAATGGTTTGGGAAAATCTAGGTCTGAATTCCATGCAAGAGAGTAGTAGTTTGATTTGTCAAGAAAACTCTACAAATGAGGACTTCGCTGATGAGATATTTTGTGGAGAACCAATAGCCTGAAGCAGTAGTGTTTTATGTATAAAGCTCGTTTGCATCTTTCTAACATCCTTACTAACGGTTGAAATGTCTGGATTATATGTACTTGTACTTGGTTAGAAAGAACGTCAGAATTTCCAGAGAGAGTTAGAGTTTTTGTGTGTGGTTTTTGGGCCGTTGATGATTGAAAGAAACGTAGAGAGAGTGAAAGTGAAACTAAACTGTTACCCATCTGCTTTGATTGCCGGTTTCAAAATCATTCACTACGAGTAAGATCCCTTTTTTTTTAAATTTCTTTTAAGCATATGGTAGATTCCCATAGTAATTTCTATACTGCACTAAAGAAGCAAATTGCATCACATGAAGTATGTAGTACTCCCTCTGTCCCAGCCATTTCTAATCGTTGAGACTTTTTTTTGAAGAAGTAAATTGTCTATACTACCCTTCTTATTTGCCTGAACCCCTTCCCTTGTTCCCACCGCCTGTACCACCAACTTCCTTGAATCTGAAACATTCTTCGAATCAACAACCCAGCACCTCAAATCAACAAAACCAGCACCACAAATCAACAAATCAACCACTCACAATTTCTTCGAATTTGAAACTTTATCTTGACTGGAGGAAAAGGTAAACGAAGGTAAAATCTGCCTCACCACCAGTGGAGACGAGGTCGATGAAACAGCGGTGGAGACGCGGTCTACGGAGCAGCGGTGGATACACGGTTGATGGAGCCGCGGTGGAGACGCGGTCAATGTTGTAGAGAGGAAGGGTGGCGGAGAGGATGACAACAAAGGTGGGGTGAGGTGAGGTAGGTTACGTATTGAGAGTAAATTTTGGTTATTCAAAGGGTATTATTATCTTATAATACTTAGAATTTTTTTTAATATGGAAAGTGTGCAGATTTGAATGGAACACCTAAAAAAGGAAAGTGAGCAGAAATGGATGAGACGGAGTGAGCAGGTGTTTTGAGTTCGAAATGGACTTTCATCCAATCAAGTAAAAATGTACAATTGTCGGATAAGATAAAGGTGTTTGAATTTTCGAACTCGAGACCTTTACCTAAGGAAAAAGAATGTAGTACTTGTATAGCAACTTGTCCATGAGAAGTAAAACATATGAATATGACATCCTAGCACCCATTAGAGCTTTACCACTTGCAAGAAAATACTTCTCAATAAGAAGAAGAATGATATTATCAAACACTGTGTACCATGACTTGTAGCACATTCCAAAGAACAAAATAATCTCAATCACCTACAAACTGCAGCTATATAATGCCCTGTACATCACTACTGGTTCTAAATCCACCTCTTCTCAGTTAATAGCAGTGAGGGGAACCCTAGAATCCTTCAATGCCGCATCGGTGAGATGCTGCTTCAGTTCCCCATTTGCTTGCTTCAGTGATGATCTTGAGTCCCAGAATGACCTCAACAGCTCCTCGAAACCCGGGGTTCTGAGCTCCTCAATGGAGCCAACGCTCGGAAGGTTGTAAGCTCGCTTTCTTGGCGTCGAGCTTGATGGCTGATCAACCTGTCACATTCATTATATATAACGTGAATTTCAAGGTCAAGATCAAACAAAAAAAGGAAAATGGCGAAATGTAGTTACCACATATTCTTCCAGAAGGCATTTTCCTGCATTTTCAGTGACCTCCACTATTTTGTGGTAGTGTCCACTGTTCAGCTTCCTCAGCTCACCACAGGAAGGTACAATCAAAGAATCAAGGTTGTCACGTGCTTCATTGTCGAGTTGTAATGAATCTGCCAAAGAGTTTTATTCCCTTGGGTAAAGATGAATTTGCTTCATTGAGGAGACAAGATTAGCTTTAAAAAATTCACTTACGGTCGATAGAGGAAAGGAAATTTCTGCTTGAAACATCAGCATCTTCGAGGATGGATGATACAGCAGAAGAAAAGCGCGTGCGTAAGGATTGATTTGCATCCATTCCTGACCTGAGAAATAGATAACAGCAATGTCTTGAATAAATGCAGACTATATGAATTGCATCAAAGAAACCAGTTGTGCATATCTAGAATACCTGACTATCTCATGAACAGTATCTAAGTTGTTCTTCTCTAAATCGAGCAAGGATTCTTGGGCATCGCTCCATTGATTAGCCCCTAACTTTGCCTTTTGCATGCTGCAACAGTACATCAATTTTAACAGGGATGCTTCTTTAGGATACATAAATATTTAAGAGGATAGTTTGTACCAGTTCTGAAGAACCACATCCATTTCTTTCTTCCCTTCTTCCACGGCTCCATTATCCTCAAGGTAATGGCTCTCAGATTTCTCCATGTAACTTCCCCAATCAGCTTTCACAGAGGCATTCGCAACTTGCATAGTTGACATCTCCTGCTGTAATCTGTTAGTTCTACTGGCTTCGCTTTCGCGGAGGCTATTAACCGCTTCTTGAACCTGGAAATTAAGACACATCAATATACTAAAACTTGAATGAATATAGATGCACAATAGATTAGGGATCAATTGGTCATACCAATTGTTTCTTCCTGATATTTGAACTAGCAAGCAACTCTGCGACTTTTTCCATGATTTGTCTTTCTTCATTGGCAGCGCATTCCTGCAGAGCAGCGAGCAAACCATGCAGAAAAGAATTTAAGAAGTTAAAGATGAGAAATTTTCAAATTCAAATGTTCAGAAAATAAATCACCTCAAACTTCTTTTCAAGATCAGTTAGTTTCTGATCATTCACTGTCTGTGTTTCTTCCACAATGTTGCCTAGATTTGACACATGCACATCTAAAGTTTGGAAGAAGTTGACATTTATTTGAGAGATTGTTCTTGTAGTCGTGACAGCCCTTTGATGAGCCTGTAAAACACATGGATAAAACACAATTAGTTTAACAAGAACTTGGAATATATTTATTCATAGTACGGTCGGCTTCTTAAAACACCAACCTCGCGTTGCTGCTGCGCAAAAGCAGTAAGTTTGTTTTCCTGAGTGTGGAGACTATCTTGAAGATCGTTGAGCAACGTGTCGGCCTCGGAAGCGATTTTCTTGAAGTGCTGCAGTTTGTGAACATATATTAACAAGAAATAAAACTACAAAGGCATATCAGCATTTCATCAGGAATGTCAACAGATTCATACCTCACTCCGAGCAGAAGAATGCTCAGAAATTTGAGATTTAAGGCGACCAAAAGTAGACTGTGAATTCTCATCAAGTTCCCCAGATAAACTATCCAGAGATTCTATACCAGAGCCATACATTTTTTCCAACTTGGCAAGGCGTTTTCGAAGCTCTTCAGTAGCCTACAAGAAACCAGAATAAATTATTGCCAGATGAAGCCAATACTGGCTAGCATGTGTTTATTTAATTTATGGAGACATTACCTCCGTCTTCGTGGAGACAAAGGATTGCATGTCTTCCTCCATCGCCTTCAGTTGCTGCTCTTGTTGTGTGGCTGAAGTAGCTACAGTCTTATGCAAAATGTCGAGTTGTTGAGTCAACTGATTTTGGAACTTCTGGATTAGAATTCTGTTGTCATCTTCAATCTTATCCTTATGCTCTGCATAAAATGCACAGGACAAAAAACATAAGGCCATTTGCTATGGGCAGAAGAATACATCGAACATCAATATCATGAGTGTTAAAGGACAGGGGGATGCATACCAATCTTGGCAAATAAATTTGAGACATCTGAGGCGGCATTTTCTAATTCTGATCTAAGCTCAAAAGCTCGGTCAACAAGCGCTTTCTCTGATAGAAAAAGACCATATGATATCAGAAAGCAAGACTAGCAAGTACATTAAACATAACACAAGTTGATGAGTGTTGAACATGAGCCTCACCAGACTTGAGAAGAATGGATATTAAATACTCCTTTTCTTTTATTGTTGCATTCGCCTGTCGAAATCGTTCTTCAAGATCTGACAAGGCATGCTCGGTTTCCTGCAGCTTATTCTGAATACAAAAATGATATAGTTGTTGTAACCTTAAAAAAAGATAAGAGAAGTGCTAAGGAATTTACTGAAATTACAGTAAGAGTCCGTATGTTACCTCAGTTTTATCAAGTTTATGGCTTAAATCTGCAGTCAACTGCTGCTGAGATTTGTAAAGTTCTTGAAGCTCCACAAATTGCTGCCAAGAGATCATGGAGTAACAAATTAAATGATTTTTCAAAGGCAGCCATAAAGTTACATTGCACAATCATGTCTTAAAATTTACCTTGTCCCGAGACTCTAACCCAAGCTCCATGCGCTCCATCTTCTCAGCCATGGCCTGAACAAGAAAATTGAACTCAGTAAATCCATTTAAATGTTTGGTCATCCAGTTCACCATCGGAAAAAAAAGAGAACAGAATGTACCTTTTTCTCTGCTTCCTCTAGCAGATACCGCTCTTTAGGTATGTAAATCCCATTCTTTTCTCTAGCAGCATATACCTCTGAAATATAAAAGGTACATTTAAAACAAACTCCATCCACCGTCACCCGATTGTAACATCATTTGTGCTTCCTTGTAATCAAATATGTTTTTGTGTATAAATGGTGTATGTTTAATACAGACCTTGCTTCAGCCTATCAATCTCAGAGTACAGATCTTTAATTACAGCTGATTTCATCATCTTCTGATTGATCTGAAAAAAACATCAGGTGCAGATTGAAATGGTTAATTCATTCCATGATGAAGTTAAACTCAGGACCAATAAATATAAAGCAGGCGCACTCACCTCTGGTTTATTCTTTATATTCTTGGCACGATGAGCATAATCCAAGGTACTGAGGGTCTCTTCAAGACAAAAAACCGAGGGTGTTACCGTAGCAATGATACATGTTTTTGTTTTCCCTCCAAGAGAATCCCTCAGCAATCTTGTTAATTTGCTGTCCCTGTTATACAAAGTGTAATGCTCAGTCATTTTTTTGCTTCCTTATAATCCTTCTTTTGAAATAGCTTAGGAGATGTCATTGTAGCAGTACCTATAAGGTATATGGCACGAGTGTTCAACCAAAGCATTTATCACCCGGCCCAGTGTAAGCAAACTCTTGTTGATCTCGCCGGCTTCCCTCGCTCTTCCCTGAGGCAAGAAAATGTTATGAAAGTGTGATTAAAAACAAATTTCACGAGACCATTTAGCTATATCCAGTACAAATAAAAAGGAAAGCAAGTGAACATATTCATTGGACTTATTATTGCTCACCTCTCGAGCACCTGATCGGGAAATATTCTCTGAACCAGCCAAATCAACCAGATTCAGTTTCCCACATTTGATCATTTCTTCCCCTTCAGGAGTGCACTCCTTGATGTGAATAGTGATAGAAAAGATAGAATGTGAACGACTGCTTTGCTTGTTCAGAAGCGTCTCAGCTGTACGCCTTTTTGCAGAGCCTTTTTCCAGTATTTTGTAAATCTCATTGGCTGTACAAACTATTTCCTCCTCCAAGCCTCTTACGAAAACTCCACCCTTTCCATCCTCCATGAGTGCCAGTGGTTTCTTAGTCTTATCATCAACGAATTTAGAGCACTCCTCAGCAGCTAAAAGGTCTGTTATTTCTTCATTGTACAGCTCCAAGAAAGTAACTTTCATGTTATACTCGGCTTTCTGCGCTTCTAATATGTCAAAAATTTGTTTCACAGCTCTCGGGATTACACCAGCATCACTAGGGAATTCCCCATTCTACAGGGGTAAAAGTAAAAGATTCAGCATTTAGTCACAGGGCTATAGACTCGAGAAACAGCATATGCTAATGAGGGAGAGGCAAACAGTTACCTTTTTCCTTCCTCCACCCTCCATTGTGTAAGTCTTTCCCGTCCCTGTCTGACCATATGCGAAAATCGTGCAGTTATAGCCCTCTAAAACTTCAAAGACAATCGGACACACAGCCTGTTCATACAAGTCCTTTTGCTGGGATGCTGGACCGAAAACCTACACAAACCAAACCCCTAAAATTATCCATCTACCATCAATCCATCAATACTTTGAAATGAAAAATATAGAGTTTTTCAGTACTAATTTTCTTAAGCTACACTAATGTAAACTAACAATAAGTTAACATATAGAACTAATAAGAGCCAAAACCTTATCAAAAGTAAAGGTTCGATCAATCTGCTTATTTGCTATATTCTGAATAGCCGCCACTTCTCTTCTGTTTTCGTTGCAGGTTATCACCACAGGAGTGTGCAACCTCATTTCATCATCGCTCAACGGCCTGCGAAAATTCCACAAAAGAAACCATTTCCACCACTCAGCTAAAAAACAACACTAATAATAGGAACCATCAAACGCGCGGATCAATCAATTCACGAGCCCCAAACTCACCTGCATCTCACAATGACCTGCACATTCACCCCCTTATCCTTATCATGCTTTCCACTCATATTCCCATCCGCCGATCGCAGATCTCTGCCGGCTTTATCACTCGACCTCGGCGTCTGGGAAGGCGACACCGGAACCATACCAGCTCCTCTCCTAGAATCCATTGCTCTTCAAATCTCCAACAAGATTCGTTCCCTAATATTTCTATCAAAAAACAACAGCAAGCAACTAAGCACCAATCAAATCAGCTATCCGAGTCAACTCACAACGAAATTTAATCCACTTCCAAAAACGCAGATTCATTGCAGTATTACACAATCAAATTCAACAGAGAATCAGGAAACGGCAAAATTCGAGAAGTTAAAACCGTCAGAGCGATGAAAACAGAGGAATCAATCCAATTTACTGGAAGAATCGGCGCGATTGCGCATACGACAATGCTGTAAGTACAACGTAAGTATAAGTACGAGAGAAAAAATAAACTCACGACTGAATCGGATTGATTGCTGCTTGCCGGCGGCCGGTCGCTGACGGTTTCAAACGCGGCTCGGAGTGTAATTTAAGCGATGTTTTTATCTGCCTATCCACAGTACGACACTGTGTGATTAGAGTGTGTGGAAAATTATAGAGAGATGGAAAAGGAAAATTATGTAGAGAGAGAAAGCTCTGATGAATTATACCGATTTTGATATTTTGTTTGAGGTTTTAAAATAAATAGAATTTGGGAGAGAAAGGAAGAAATGAGCTGGTGCGTGTCTGTGACTCTGTGTTTTTCTTCTTGAGAGAGAAAGGAGAGATGGCCGTTACGGAAACCGCCGTTTGAATTTTGGTGCTTCCTCTCTTGTCTCGTTCTCCCTTGCTAATCTAGACTTTAATTCAGTTCAGTAAAATCTCCCGACGTGATATTATTTAGGTCACGTTCTTACAAGATTATTTGTATTCTAATTCATTTGATTCAATGAAATTTAACTTCATTTATTCATATTATTACTACTATTTGATACTTAGAGCATATTTTAATTCAGTTTAATAAAAATAAATTTGGAGGATGTGACTTTAAATTAATTTTGCTCTCTTATTCTTATTTTCGCTATGTTTAAATTCGATTGAATTCAATTCAATCAGTAGAAAATCATTTTAGAAGATAAATTTTCTTACCTATTTGCGACATTTTCTCAACAAGTATATACTGTTTTTAATAAGAATTTCGTACTTTTTCGTGCAAATTTACATGCAAACAGAAATAAAGGCAATGTTAGTACAATTTGTATATGGTATTGACAATAGTAATAATATAATAATTTGTTGTCCATTATTTTAGAAGATGTTTTAGGGATATTTACGAAATGAAACTTATATACTAAGGGATACAATAAGCATGTTATCTCTGGGGTACCGTATAATTTACTACTCCCTCCGTTTCAGAGAAAATGACATGCTTACTTTTTTCATGTCAAATTTTACAAACTTTGCCCCTAATTATATATTAATATATAAACTAAAAATATAATGTGAGATATTGTTAGATTCATCTTAAAATCTATTTTCTAAATATCATTTTTTTAATGAAAAATTATTGTGTTTAGCTAAAGATATTATTGATCAAACGTGATTACTGAAAATCGTAAAAAAATAAATGCGTGTCATTTTTTCTGGGACGGAGTGAGTATGTTAGTCAATTGGAGGGA
>JAUOBV010000007.1:13388190-13399423 GCA_032360425.1 Rubia occidens
TTATCAGATCCATGTGAAATTAGGACCCCCGTTGTTTATCTTATTAATAGTAAGTTCGTATACTTTTCAGCTTAATTGATTTTAGTTTAATTCAATCAATTTTGATTTAATAATTAAAAATTACATAATTTAGTTATATATTTTATTGATAAGTATGTTCAATTTGAATCAGATAAAAGAATATAGACTAAGGCCCTGTTTTCTAGAGCTTATTTGAATTTCACTTCAATTCATATCAAATCGTATCAATATATTATATTTATTTCAATTCAGTTCAGTATATTTATTTCAATTCAGTTCAGTTCAATATATTTAAATTTATTTTAGTTAACTATATTTATACTTATTTCAGTTCAGTAACTACAATCAAGAAATAAAACTAAAATATTAAGATAGTTATTAAAATTAAAATATTGCAAGTTCATATTTAAAATGAGAACAAAACTACAAAAATGTTTGATGTGAGAATTTCATTTTTTTTATATGAAAGTTCATGTTATCAAGAGTTAATCATGTATATTAGTTCAATTCATATTAGTTCTTTTGATAAATGTTTGTCTTTTTACATTTATTTAGATTGTTTTGCATTTTTGGTATTTTAATCATGTATAACAAGAAATAAAAAATATGGTAAATACATTTAAAAATATGTCAAATAAATTTTATTTTTGTTATCAAATATATTTTAGAATTAAATTTTATTTTTTCAGTTCAATTCAGCATATTTATATTATTTTAGTTCAATTCAGATCAGATCATATTATATCATATCATATCAAATCAACTCTAGAGAACAATGCCTAAATATATTAAATTAAAGTACAAGTTAAATAGATCAACACATCAACCTTTATCAATTTATTTATTTTTCATGTTTTTTCGTGTTAAAAGTGGCAATTATAGAAGGACCGATTTTTTTTATAAAAAAAATCAATCATTCCAAGATGCTGAGAAAAACACCCAACAACGATTACAATGAGTGGAATTGACATCCAACCTAACTGGCCTCTAGCAATAACTAGTATATTGCAAGGATATCTAAATTACATGTCAATCAGATTGATCGTCTGTACTATTACAGATTAGAAATTGATTTGATGACTTTGTTTTTATACAAACACTTGGGCGAGACGCTCTCATCTGATTTTATGGTGAGACGGGGGGTTTAAGTAAAATTATTTAAAGATGGGAATGACATTAGGTACTTTTTTAAATTTGTAAAACTTTGATTTGTACCTTGTCTGACCATAAGTTATGGTGAGACGGTTTCGTATGAGTCTTGCTCTTGTTTTTAAGGTGGTGATAAAATTATGATAAATTTTAGAATTTAAATGAATAAAGTGGGTTTAAAATGAAAATTTTCCTAGGGCACTAATGAAAAATTATATGTTAATTAATTTTTAATTTTTTTTTTAAAAAGGTACGTAGGACAATTGCCTTATCTCGATAAGGGTTGAAGTCAGGTGATGCGAGATTGCAATCTTAGCCATGGTGGAGCTCAGCAAAAAAAGTGTTTCTAAAAAAAACATCATGGTTGGATGGAACCTTATACCCGCTTTTAAATACCCACGCGATGTGTCGGATTTTCAAGAAAAAATGCATTATCTTGTAATCTAGAATCATTACATTCTTAATTATTTGTGCCCAAATCCTAAAAAACAAAGAATTTGCACTCAAATCCTCTTGCCTCCTACCCAAACTTTTTACACTATATTTTTAAAAATCTTATCCCTTTTTAGTGATTTTTTAAAAAATAATCTCGATTTCACAATGAAACAATCGTATAATTCTTAGTTTACTAAATACAGTATATAATATCTATATATTTTGGAAATAGAATATTATTTTACTCCACGCGAAATAGAATATATAATATCTACTACTCCCTCTGTCCCAGCATAACATGCACACTTATTATTTGGCCGTCAACACTCTCAAATTTTGACCACATATTTGAATAAATATATAAACTATAATATTATCGTATGTAATATTATTGGATTCATCGTAATAAGTAGTCTTTAAATATCAACTTTTTTATTTTTCGATATTACACATAGTTAATTATATTAGTGGTCAAACATATTTTTTTAAGATCGTGAAAAAAAAATTGTGAAATTTATGCTGGGACGGAGTGAGTATAAAATTCTCGAAATACCCTTCCGTTGATAAATCAAATCATCTACGCGGCGCCACACATTCAAGAACCACTCGCTACACCCCACCCAAATCACACACGCGCCGACTTTGCTGCGCAGTTTCCACTCACTTTCTTGTCACTCAAGAAAGAAGAACCTAATACTCGTCCTCCACACTCTACTTTTTCCTCTCCTTAACCTATATAAAATCCCTCCACAAGTCTCAAACGCTCAGGGGAAAAAACGCGATCTGATAGTCGAACCTAAATCCTTTCAAACAACATAGTATATTTTTATACTTTTCATACTTCTTCTTCTGTTTATCTATTTGTGAAACGATTATGACGTTGAAGAGAGTCAGAGATGAAGATGTCGCGACAGAAGCTACCGCATCAGCTACATGCCTGATGCTTCTCTCCAAGGTCGGAAACTCCGATGATCAAGAACTGAGTGCCGGGAACTCCTCAGATTCCGACACTTCTCTGGCAGCACCAGGGCAGCGTGTTTACTCGTGCAAGACTTGCAGCAAGAGATTCCACTCGTTCCAGGCGCTCGGGGGGCACCGGGCGAGCCACAAGAAGATCCGGCTCGTGGCGGAGCTGATGACGTCGCCGGAGAAGGTGAAAAGACACGAGTGCCCCTTGTGCGGGCTGGAGTTTCCCTCCGGGCAGGCTCTGGGAGGGCATATGAGGAGGCACCGGGCGGAATTGGAGGAAAGGAAGGATCATGACAAAACGGCGCCGTTGCAGTCGGTGGTGCTGAAGAGATCCAATAGTAGTAAACGGGTTTTCGGGTTGGATTTGGATCTTAATTTGACCCCTTATGAGAATGATTTGAAGCTAGGCGGAAAGATGCAGGGTACTGCTACTGTTTCTCCTTTGTTTAGTGCGTTATTTTACTTGAATAGTACCGTTTAGGTGGTGTAATATTGAGAAAGTACATATTTTGACAGATTTTTTATGGATTTGTTTGATTACAATATTATTTATTTATTTAATATTTAATATTTATATCAATTCAGTCCATTCGGTTAAAATATGACTTCAATCATTTTATACTTTTTTCAACATTCATGATATGAAGAAATGATCCCATTTTGGAGTTTGAACTCAAATTGACCACATAGGATCTCTTTTAGTACTAATTTTACTCATCCTTTTCCCTTTCTTATAAAACCTAATAGAAATAGCTTAATTACTTTTTCAGAATTAAATTTTCTAAATTTTAACTGTAAATATAAATTTATTTATACCTAATAAAAATATTATGTGAAATATTGTTAGATTTATCTTAACATCGAGTGTTTTTTAAATATTTTTTATGCTTTGTTGTTATAGGTAACCAGAAATATTTACGTTCAAACATGCTCATTGAAAATCGTGAAAAAATAATTAATCAATTTATAGTGGGATGGGTGGAGTATTTTCATTACGGTTCATACATTATCACATAGAGTCTGTCACTTGAAAAATGATATTTCTATAAGTCATGGAAAGACCAGAAACTCAAGTGCAATTATACCACAAAAAGATGAAAATTTGCGGGTCAAAGCAATTACGTTCGGGTCAAATTTGGATTATAAGCTTTTTGGGTAAACTCACACGGTTACAGTATTAGAGTTTTTGCTATAAACATTACATATAGAGAGAGTAAAACATATATGCTTTAGTTAGAAATATTACATATTTAGAGTAAAATACCGTCTCACTTTAAATTGCTTATTTACTTTTTTACGGTCTTCAATGAGCATGTTTGACCGTAAATATCTCTAGTTACATATAATAATGTTGCACAAAAAATTAATATTTGGAAAATAGATGTTAAGACAAATTTAACAATATCTCACATGATATATTTATTATTTACATATTAATTTATATGTAGGGTTAAAGTTTGCAAAGTTTGACTTTCAAAAAGTAAATAAGCAATTTAGAGTGGGACGGAAGGGGTATGTTTTACTCTAAATATGTAATGTTTTTAACCAAAACTCAAATGTTTCACTTGCAGTTACTGTAGAGCATAAACCCGTAAATTTATATTATACTAATTAAACCAATATAGAAAGACAGTTTTTTCCAATACTTTTTTTTATTGTCCCATATCGGTGGTTGACAGAATTATGACTCAATATATAAGATCATAGGTCACCCCTACATGGTACCAATTAATTTTATGATAGGAGCTCATGATTTCAATATACTATCAGGGCCCATGGTTAACCCGTGACCCCTTTATATTCACGTTTGCGCGATGTTTAATACTGTTGCATGTGTGGAGATGTGTTACTACAAGGAAATGATAGTAATCAGTAAGGAAATGATAGTAATTTTATACTACAAAATTTATTTTTTCCTTATATATGTATAAACATATCACTTTTTATTAAAAAGTAGTGAATCAGACTATATTTTAATTTTGTTTATAAATAAAATATAATTATTTATTTAAAATCGTGCATCGCACGAGTGTTTTCTAGGGTTTGAAATGAGAATATGAGAATTTATATCCAACCAATGCTAATAAATTAAGAAACTGAAGAGATCGTATCAAATTTGAACTGTTTTAAGTTTTAAGAACATCACATTCGTTTTAAGTATTAAAAAAAACAAGTGAATGCATCGTTTTTCATTAATTTAATGAAGAGAAACAATCAATTTGACTAGCTATACTCTTAGAAAAAGGATAATATTAGTTTCAACGAATCTGGTTCTGGTTTCAAAAAGAGGCATTTATTGCTTGAATGTATGGATCCAGAAAAGTAAATGATCATAGAAAATTTGCCAGAAATTCTAGAATTATATAATAGTATCTTAATAGTATACGATGCTCTAGTCGTGTTGAAAACAGATACCTATACCGTATGTCCATAAAATACATTATATTTTTGGTCTTGGAAATATCAGTTTCCTTTTTTAGCTCTAAAACAATGAAGAAAACGAGTGGAGGAGGACATTCCACTAACCTCCCTCCTATTAAAACTTGCTTATTTATTTATTCATAATTTTTAATAATTATGTTTAACTATCAATATTTCTAACTGTATATAATAATTCAGAATAAAAAATTAATATTTAGAAAATAGATGTTAAGATGAATCCAACAAAATTTCACATGATATTTTTGTTGCATGTATATTAGTTGAAATTTAGGATCCGAGTTTATAAAATTTGACTTTAAAAAAGCAAATAAGCAACTTTTAGTGGGAGGGGAGTATTTATGGATATTCATTACAAGGGTGGCAAAATAGATAATTCGCGGGACAAGGGTGTTATTTATTTGTAAATGTTGGTGGATATAGGTAAAATGGATAATGGGTTAAATGGGCAATGAGCCAAATAGGTAATTGAAAAATATGTATCGGGTGGGTTGGGTTTGCGGGCTGACCGCGAGTTTACCATGGATTGAAATCTGCGGGTTTACTTATATGAGTTGCTATATAAACCCATATAAATCCATATATGGATTGAAATTCACGGGTTTACCCATATGGGTTAGTATATCAACCCATATGACTCTATATATGAGTTGAAACTCGCAAGTTTACCCATATGGGTTGGTACATAAAATCATATGAGTCAATATTTGGGTTAATTAAAACTTGCAATTTTTAACTCATATATGACCTGGTATATTATTCATATGGTTTCATGCATGTGTTGAAACCTACTAGTTTATCCATTTTTTAACCATGAGTTGAATGATTTTCGACCCACGGGTTGAGCGGGTTTCAACCCGATCCGTTTTGATCCGACTCATTTTTTTACTCATTATAAAATGGGTTAAAATTAGTCATATATATATATATATTTTAACTACCCATAACACCGAATACATATTCAACTCGTTCACCCATTTATCATGCCTACAAAATTTCCTCTTTAACAATATATAACAAAATAAATGATAATTATAAAAATAAATTTAAAATGAAGAAACGATTTTGGTGTTGATCGACTGAGACTATTGACTATTGAGTGGCTTCAAACTGGTAGAGTGAAGTAGTTGAGCGGTACTTGCCTGTATTCTTCCAAAATTTGTTTAGTCAAGGTCATCCTCATCACCTTAAAAAAACAATACGGAGTATGTTCCGACTTATTTATGTGCTATTTTAGATCATATATTTTAGAAGTATTATTAAATTCCCGAGTTTATATTTATTTGCTATTCGCTTCTTAAATTGAATCGACCTGATTTATTATTAAATTAAATGAAAATTTTGAGTTGCATCTATCTCCCAACCTTATTTATTATTAAAATAAATAAATTAAATTAGATTAAACTATCAGCTTATTGCTGAGGAGAAAATTGCCTTAAAAAGAAAGAATACTCCTCCTCCCATACTAAATTGCACAACAATAATTACACGTTGTTCAAGAAAACATGTTTAACTATTTATATGTTTACCTATATACGATAGCGGCAAATAAAAATGTTAATATTTAGAAACTACTGGTAACAAATAATTCAAGAATATCACATACGATATTATTATTGTACAAAGACTTGGATGAGACGGTCTCACCTAATTTTATGGTGAGACTGGGGTTTAAATATAATTATTTAAAGTTGGAAATGACATGAGATACTTTTTGTAATTTGTAAAACTTTAATTTGTATCTTGTCTCACCATAAGTTCTGGTGAGAAGGTCTCATATGAGTCTTTCTCTTATTATTGCTCATATATCTGTTCAAATACAAAGTCTTAGAAAAGACCATGTTTCCATAAGCATATGTAGTGACGGAATCAGGAGCTCAGGTAAGGAGGGCTGAAAAGGACGGCAGACGGCGGGGGGCGCGACGGATGAAAGGCCGGAGCGCGGCGTCGGTCGGCGGGGGATCAGTGCTGCAACGGCTTCTGCGAAATGAAGACAAGAGCGCACACACTGAAATATTTCAAGTTAACATGTAGGGTGGCATCTTGGGTTGGGCCGATTGGGTTTCAGTCCAATCGGCCTTTTTTCCATCACCTAAGGGAAACGACGTCATTTCACTTATCAAAACGACGTCGTTTTGATAAATTAGGAAACAAAAAAATGAGATGGTCATCTTCCTCAATCCTCAGCGGCCGCCGGAAAAGATCACCTGCAAATTTAATGGGGGCGGAATCCATGGATTCCGGTGACTCTAACACCTAAATTTCGGGCCACCGGATCCTAGGGGTGACGTCAGCACCCCCTAGCCACCCCTTGTTCCGCCCCTAAGCATATGATCTTGAATTATAATTATAGAAAGATAAAAAAAATTAGTTATAATATTAAAAAAATTCTATGTAATTCAACGGAACGAAGGAATACGTTGTTTTCAAATAATCAATGACCATTAAGTGGAAATAGTATACACTAAGCAACAGAAAGAAGACTCTTGTAGAAAAAGATACACGTCGGTCTTTTGAAAAAGGAAGCTTCCAAGGTTCAACTCTATAACTTCCAGCCTATGCTAGAATGTGCCGACGCGTAGCTTAATTGGTAGCCTATCGAATATCATTTTAGATTACATTTTAAAATAGTTGATGTGGTAAAATATAATGATAAAGATTTAAGAAAGACCATCTTTTCAGTTTATGAAAAAATGAGATTTAATTATGATGGCAGAAAGTTAAACGATTTTAGTTGTAATATTAAAATTTTATTATGCAGTGTGCAGTAGTTATAAGTTTATGACTCAAAAATTTTATTTTTATTTTTTCTAATTTGCAGTTTAAATCGTTGTCTTTCTATAATTTATGGAAAGACTTTTTTTCAAGAGACGGATTCAAAAATAATTATGAAAAATAGGAATATTTTTAAAAAATCAGTAGTTCGAATTTAAAAGTTGTTAAAGTTCAAGATAATATTGTGAGAATTTTTAACAACATACTTTTTATACATAAATTTTAAAGTATGTTATTTTAGCTGGCACGGACGAAAATATAAAATATGTTATTTTTTGGGGAGGAAGTGAGTATTATACTCCCTCTCTAAGACCGGATATGGCGTGTTTGTTGGAGTTTTACATATAAGAAAATTTAACTTATTTATAAAAGTATGGGACAACATCTTCTGTTTTTTTTCTCAAAAATAATTTATGTCTTTACAAGGCACTGCTATCTGGAACTTATATGAACTGAATTGATTTGATTTAATTTGATATAATCTGAATTGAACTAAACTAAACTAAAATATGTGTGCTAAAAATTGGCAATAATATGACTAATTAAAGATTAAATTAACCAAATTAAATTTTCACTGAATTGAATTGAATTGAAATGAACTAAAATGCACATAAGCTCTGGATAAGAAGGCCTAAAATAAGTGCCTTTTAAAAGTTTACCAAATACTAAATAGATGATTAATTAGTTTATAGGCAAAATGCTTATAAGTTATATATGTACACATAGAGAGAGAGAGAGAGAGTATGTCTCTTGAAACACATTATTTTCGTAAGTTATGGGGAAAACCAAGGTTTAAACTGCAAATTAGAAGAAATCAAGATAAAATTTCCAGGTTGTGTTGATCGAGTCATAAATTTATAACTACTGTACGTTGCATAGTAAAATTTTAATGTTACAACTAAAATCTTATACTTTTCTACAATTCTAATTTAACCCCACCTTTTTATAGGCATATGAAAAGACGATATTTTTCAAAATGCTGTCATATATAAAAGAGCAATTTATTTTTTGCCACAAGGGGGAGTATGATCATTTTAGAAATAAGGAACGAAAAAAAGCGCAGAATACGTATTTACAGATTTTCCTTTCTATTTTTATATTTTTTAGAAATATTTATAATTATAATTTTTTGAGTCCGTCTCTTGAAAGACGGTATTTTCATAAGTTATGAAAAAACCAAGGTTTAAACTGTAAATTTGAAGAAATCAAAATTAAATTTTCGGGTTGTATTAATCGGGTCATAAACCTATAACTCCTAAATGTTGCATAATAAATCTTTAATATTACAACTAAAACCTTTTACCTTTCTATAATTTTAATCCAACCCCATCTTTCCATATGCCTATGGAAAGACGGGTTTTTTCCAAAATTTTGCTTAATTTTTTTAAGGATTGGTCATATTCTTTTAAAATATATAAAAGTGAATAATATCACAAAACAGTTATTGAGTAACACACTTTCCATTTTCGTATATTTAGCTAAGATTGACACTTTTTTTATGGTAAAAAATTAATCATGATTTTTAATTATTCATTAAAAAAATTATTCTCTACACTCAATTCTTTTCATATTTTTCAATGAATCTGTCTCTTAAAAGACGGTCTTTCCATAAGTCATGGAAAAACCAAGATTTAAAGTGAAAATTTATTTAAATCAAGATAAGTTTTTCGGGTTGCATGAATCGGGTTATAAACTTTATAACTACTATGCATTGCATAATAAAATTTTAATATTGCAACTAAGACGTTTTACCTTTTATTATTTTAATTAAACCTCATCTTTCCATAAGGTTATAGAAAGACGGTTTTTCTCAAGACTTTGCCTTTTTCAATTTACAAAAATAACACCACCTAAAAATAAGGATGCTAAATATAGCAAAACAATTGGACCAAAGGCGATAACGCTCGCCAGCAGCGCCCCCACCTGCCCGACACCACAAGTCTTGGTGGAGGAGGTAAATTCATGGTAGCCCAGCGCCAGGACCCGTTGGTGGTCACTACTCGGTGCGCACAAGGGACTCAAACCACAGCCCATAGGTCCGCACATGGGGCCCCGGTACCGGTAACTCTTGGAAAATCCCCACATTGCGTCTGCCGAGTTTCGAACCATTGACCATTGGACCAACATACCAACATCCCAACCGGTGGGATACACCTGTGGGAGTAAAATGTAGGGATCTCAACGTACCAATGAAGTGATCATTGACCAACGTACCAATTGCCTTTTTGTAAAGTATATGAAGTGATCGATACTTTACTAGTAGTGCCACAGCAGTAATCAATATTTTGAAAATTATATATCGATGATATTAGTAATGTTACCCTTATCTATTTGTGATGAGGATCTTACATATGAAAAAAGATAATTAATAAATTTAATTTAATTATCTATTTCTGTAAGGTTATTACAATGAGTATTATGACGAGATTCCTAATATATGAAGTGATATTCTAGTACCTCTTCCTCCGTTTCTCTATTTGTAGCATACTTGTCTTATTGGAATTTTTTTATGACACGCTTTCCATTTTTTGAAAAAATTATTCAATTTCATCCACTCATTTTACTTTTCACATTCAATTTCATCCATTAAATTTTTTTTTGCACCTAAATCCAAACATATAGGTATACCTATCGTGCCACAAATAGAAAAACGGAGCGAGTAGCCGTAGTTAATTACCCAATCTAGTGTGCTTATTGTACAAGCAAACTAATTAATTCCCTACATGATTTGTTACTAGAAGACAGTCACGACAATACAACTTAAACACTAGTTCAAAATTTTAAAACGCGTTTTAAGATATATACACCCAATGCATAAAAAGAATTATTAAAATATAATACGAGAAACTTTTGAAAAAGACGTCTTTCCATATGTATACATAGTCCGTCTATATATTTCCATAAGTTGTGATGGAAAGATCGAGGTTTAAAGTGCAAATTAGAAGGAAAAAATTGGGTTGCATTTATCAGGTCATAAACTTATAACTACAACAAATTGCATAATAAAGTTTTAATATTGCAACTAAAACTTTTTATAATTATAATTCAACCCCAACTTTCCATATGCCTCTATGGAATGACATTCTTTTTCAAAACGTTGCCCCCATATATATGTGTGTGGAAATATAGAGTTCAATTAATAAAATAAAGTTCGGGATTCATACGAAGCAGTGGTTACAAGTGAAACATTTGAATTTTTTATTAGAAACATTAATTACATAATTAGAGTAAAATATGGAATATAATTTATATGTTCTACTATAAATAATTAATGTCTCTTAGTGAAACGTGTGAGTTTATCCAAACCCGAATTTAACCCAAATTCTAATTGATTTAACCTGCAAATTTTATATATATATATATATATGTACTCCCTCTGTCCCTGCCTAAATTACAGAGAGAAAATTTTCAGGAGAAAATTTCTACAGTAAAAAGCTGAGCAGAA
>JAUOBV010000007.1:13553109-13564106 GCA_032360425.1 Rubia occidens
AAGAAATTAAGATAAAATTTTCGGGTTGCATGAATCCGGTTATAAACATTATGACTACTACACGTTGTATAATAAACTTTTAATATTACAACTGGGACCTTATACCTTTTATAATTTTAATTAAACCCCGTCTTTCCATAAGTCTATGGAAAGACGGTCTTTCCCAAGACTTTGCCATCAAATCTGCTAAAAAATATAAAGGTATTTTATGAATTATTGTCATATCTAGCTCATATAAAAAATATTTAATATAAAATATGTAGTTCATCATCTTTAATTTTTTCATAAATATTTTATTTACATATTGTCACCTTTGCATTTTTTTTAATTTCATATCACATGCGACGTATTGATTTAAAAATATGCAGTTCATTTTATATAAAAATGTGCTATCTTTTAAGAATGGACATCTAGAGGATATCATTTGAAAAAACATAAAATCGATGCAAATCTAAAATATTACATAGTGTATTATATCCATCAACACATAAATATTTTTCTAATAAAATAATTATATTTATAACTCATACCTTGATTATTCAACATCGAGAACCATATTACACATATATATCACCACCTCCATCAAAAGTATCATAACCAAATTTAAACTTCACATATTGGCTTTTCATTTGGGTAGGACATCGGTAAAAAATTCAATTTGTTTTGGTGACCTCTATAATATAATAATATTTATGAAATATATTATTTTTTATAAAAATTGTATAAATGTTAATTTTATTAATATTCCACCCATACACAACTCGAAAAGTAAAATTATAACATTAAATTTTATGTATAAAATTAATTTTTTTTGTCTTAAATTTAACTAAATTAAAGCATAAAATTACTATTTGTATTATATAATTATAAAATAATAGTGTTTATATAAAAATAATATATTTATTATAAAATAATATAACTATTATTCATTGTATAAAGGTAAAAAATAATATTTTTTAGTGTAAAAAATCATATAAAAATTATAGTTTTATTTAATTTGACCTATGTATAATACAAAAATAAAATTATAATATTTTAATTGAAAGCATAATCATAACTTTGTAATTTTTATTTTGATAATAAATATGAAGTATAATTTTTTTGGAGTTGAGAAAACAAAGAGGAAAATGGAAGACTAGTGGAAGGCTACAAAGAGGAGTGAAGGGGAATTCCAGACTTCCAGTCCCAGAGTAACATGAGGGAATTACGTTGGAAAATTATAAAACTAGAACTTGGAAAAGAGAATGATAAAAAAAAATCCAAACCAAACACTAATTGAGAGAATCAAGATCTCGAATTCTCTTTCTCTTTACCGATTCACCCCAATCAAACGCCCCCTTAACATAATCACACGTAATAATATTTTTATATGCATAATAATGAAAATTTACAATAATAAAACCCATACTGAAACAAACTAGTTACGGACTGAAAATTCACTCACTCTCTCTTCTTCTTCTTTTTTTCCTTTTTTTATTAAAATTTGAACTCTTTTGGCTTAGGCTCCAAAACGAGGGGATGAGGCTGTTTTTTTCTACTTGAGTGAGCAGAAATTTTTTGGAGTTTTTTAAAATTTTGAGCATGGAGCCGACATGCAAAGGACCTCCTTTTTGTTCTGGTCACAACACAATTAAACCATTAGACTGTGTTAATTGATTGATGTTTTTCTTTAAAAATCAATCTACTGATGTTGATGCTTAAAAATCAGATACTATGAGATATCGAAGAAAGGGAATAAACTGTTATACCATTAAGAAATTGGATCCATACACAAATGTAACGGGATCTCATCGAATCGGTTCTAATACCATGAAATAATATAAGAAATGAAACATGTACACGGAATATACGATATAAGTTCAGCATAATGGGATTCCGTCGAATCGGCTCTAATGCCATGAAATGATATAAGAAATTAAACATGTACAAAGAATATACGATATAAGTTCAGTATAGATTAGCGTGATTCCATCCAAAAAAAAAAAATTGTTAGTAAAAGTAGCCCGTAAACCTTGTGTATAAGATAGAGTCATTTCAAAGAAAATGTTACATACTCAACTCTTATGACTTAAATCTTGCCCCATCTACGTTTATGTAACTTATAATTTAGCTCTTATAAAATAGTAATGGTATAAAGAAAATTATTAGTGTCGTCAAATTTTATTAAAAGTAAATAAGCTATTATACTGGAATTTGCATTTTATGAAACGGTTTGTAAATCTAACACGACACAAATCGAACACAGATTCAATAGATTTAAATTGATTTGAAATATGAAATACGTCAATAAAGAGTCATTCTGTTATTGACACACTCAAAATTGAGTCATGTTTGGATTAATCACTAACTCTTTAACCTTTTTAATAACATCATTACTATACAATAATTTATTATTTTAGGGACTGAATATATAAAAATGGATCATATAAGTGTGATATTCTACCAATTCAATTCAAATCAATTTTTTTTTTGTTTTTAGATTCAATCTTGTTATATTTATATAGGGTAAAGTGTCAATACAACTCTACCTACTTGACTAAACACCAATATAACTCTCAGATAATTTTTAGTGCAGAAATAAGCCTAACTAGTTAATGTAAGCGCTAATATAACCCTCAGAGACAGACCCCATTTTCGGCATTGAATTCCATTTTTCAGCGTTGACTGTATGTAAAATGTCCAAAATACCCTTAGTCTTAAAATTCCCTTAGAGTTCGCCGAATCGCCGTCAACCACCGCCGTAAAGGGTTATATCAGCACATTATGAAAAATAGTAGGGTTATATCAACACATTTTAAAAACTTATAGGGTTAATTTTACCCTTTCGTAAATGGGTAAAATTGACTTTTCCATCGAATTTGGCCTTCAGATGTCGGAATGGGTAAAATTGCACTTACATCAGTTAGGCAGGATTATATCTGCACTTTCAGTTATCAAAATTGCACTTTCAGCACTCTTTTCATTTTATATATTACTCCAAAATTCTCACCTCCCCCACCACAAAAGGCAACATGGGAAAATATGTGTGGCAAGTTTTGCTTTGGCAAAATGTCTGCATGCTAGGTGAATCATGAATGTGGAGACCACGTGGTTGAATTGCAGACATTTTCATGCGCTTGATGAAATGAATACTTATCTCTCTACACACATTTACTATTTTGATTTCTTATTTAGGAAAGTTGGAGTAGAAAAAAAAGAGAGGAAACATGAAACAAAATGAAAAGGTAGATCCACGAGCAATTGAGCACCCACTTTGAATGTTGAGGTGGAGTTCTACCCACCCTTTTATAAAGGCAAGTATTTCTTGCTTGTTAAGAACTCGTAGTACGCAGAAATACTGAAAGGGGATAGATTCTTTGCTTTTGCGCATACGAATTTATAGTTTCAGTTGTGTCTTACGCGTCTACTGTATGATCTGCAAGATCAGTAGTGAGAAGTGTTAGAATCAAAGTAACCGTAACTCATAACATAAATCGTTAGGAATTTATAAAACGGGCAAAATATAAAAATGACCCTATACTTCTGTGAATGTGCTGGAAAACTCTGGATTCTTCAAACGTGCTAAAGAAGGCTGAGTGTTCGTTGAATGTGCTGAAACAACCATGTGCATTCGTTGAATGTTGCCATTATGTCCAACTAATGTCAAAATCGCAAGGTCATTTTAGCACTTTCACAACTCCATGGTTATTTTGCCACTTTAGAAGAACTCGGGATTGTTTTTGCACTTTCGAGAAAATTATAGGATCATTTTCGCACATTTCTCTAATTTAATTTTATTGTATTATTTTTGTGTATGTTTGTCTCTAGAGGTTGTATGAATTGAACGGAACTGAATTGAACAAAAAATAAGCATGTTGAAAAATAGTAATCATATGACTAAGTAAACCTTAATCTCACCAAAATTAAATTTTGATTGAAGTGAATTGAACTGGTTGCATGAACTGAGTTGAATTGAATTGAATTGAAATACTAATAAGGTCAGGAAGTTTGAACTAGCATTTTGAAGGCCCCTGAGGATTATAAACTAAATTCCTTTATTTTTATATTTAAAATTTTAGCCAGTTATTTAAACGCCACATATAGGTATTTTAGATATTTTGTTAAGGAAAGATACATAACATCTACCCTGATTGATTGTAGTTTGACATAATCTTCGATATTGTCGTATAATTAAGTTAAAATAGAGGTGATTGAAACTATTATAAATAATGACAAACTCTTCTATAATGACATTTAATTAATGCATGGATAATAAGCAGCGGTGGAATCATGACCTCATGCAAGGGAACTGAAAACTGAGCAAATTCAAATTACTATTGTACAATTCACTTATTTTAGAACAATTATAAAGGAAAATTCAAAAAATAATTCAATTATTACCAAATTCGTCATTTATCCTTATGATAATGAGATTCTTTACAAGTCATTTTTAATGTTAGAAATCAAAATATAAAGGATATTATGATCTTTTTCACAGTTGAAGCAATCTCACCGACTTCATACATTGTTGCTGTGTTTTCATGACTTCAATATTAATAAGGTAAACTTTATGTGTCTTTTATTTCCAAATTTTCACGTCTAAAATCTCTTAATGGTTTCAAAACCTTTTATTTTTACCTCATTTATAATCATGTTATTTAAATTCAAGCAAGTATGGATTTTCTCTGAAACGTGTTAAAATTTGTCAATATTGGAAGAAGATTGAACTAACAAAAAAATGTGTATACTAATAAAGATTTTTTAAAGAGTTCGTCTCTTGAAAAACGGTCATTCTATAAATCATGGAAACACCAAGGTTTAAACTGCAAATTAGAAGAAATGAAGATAAATTTTTTGGGTTGCATTAATTAGGTCATAAAACTTAAAACTATTGCACGTTACATGATAAATTTTCAATACTGCAACTAAAATCTTTCAACTTTTTATTATTCTAATTAAAGCCCATTTTTCATCGGCTTATGGAAAGACGGTCTTTACCAAAACTTTATGATTTTTAAATAAGTCAGTCTCTTGAATGACGGTCTTTCCATAAGTTATGGAAAGACCAATGTTTAAACTGCAAATTAGAAGAAACCAAAATTAAAATTTCGGATTATAAACTTATAAATACTGCACATTACATAATAAATATTTAATATTGCAACTAAAATATTTTACTTTTCTATAATTCTAATTCAACTTTGTGTTTCCATGTGTCTATGGAAAGACGGTCTTTCCCAACACTTTGCCTTTTTAAATATCTGATTTTGTAATTAAAAATAAGTTTAAATTAATGGCCCAATGGTAGGAAGAGGGCCACAGCCCAGTCCAACAATACCATATAAACTGGGCTATGATTATAAAAACATACTAGCCCATAACAGTTACGACGTCGTATTGAAATAAATCGTAATACATGAAAAATTCCAAATCGCAGAAGAGGCCCAATTTCCCCCTACCGCCGCGAGGGCAGCGAAACCACACACTAGAACGCCGCCGTCACCGCCACCGTGATCGGAGCTACTGCAAGGTACTCTTCCGGTTTAATTTGAATCCAAACTCTTATGATATTTGTTCGTTGAAAATCTTGATTTTATACGTTCATAGTTTCTGATACTTAAGCTTCGGATTAAGTTGTTATACTTTTGGGATAATTGCGTCAGTTCAAAATCGATTCTGGTTTCGGTTATACAGCATGTATATTTTGTGAATTTTCAATCCTTAGGTTATGAATGACCTTGTTTTTACTGATTTTATGTTACTTATATGAATGACCTAGTAACCATAAGCTATGGCTGAATCTCTCCGCTAGCCGGAGCGAATGCAATGTTGTGTTTGTCAATGTGATGTATTGATCAGTGTTATATCACCAAATGTGTAAGGTTAATCTGCCGTATCGTAGGTCTATACGCAGTCCAGTAGTCCCCTTTAGCACACTCTTTCTGCACATTTACGTTGAAAAGTAAACTTTAGATCACTGTCAATTAAAAGGTTTTGTTTCAGTTTTCTAATTCAATGATGTCAGCATGATCGTGTCGAGCATGATCCTATTGAATGAATCTGCCCCAGCTTGAAGGTGATCATGAACATGTTTCTGTAGGTATTCTTGGTTTTCTATGTTCGTTAGTTGTATTTTTCTGAGGCTCCTTGATTGTCATGTGCTTGCTAAATCTTGGTCCAAGGTAACAGTATAGTTCGCAACTTGAAGTGGTCAGAAAAAGGGTTAATTGATCTATCGACTGACTGTTGAGCAGATAATACTCTGACTTTAGGTTTGGAGGTGTTGGTCATAAGTGTGAATATATTAGAGGTACAGAAAAACCATAGTTTGAGAAGGATATGAAACAAAGCCTTGAGAACAATATCTTAATGGTGTTTACTTTCATGTTTGGTAAGAATTATTTATTGTCTAAATGCTGTTATGATGTGTCTGAAGGTTTCTTAACATATATGCAAACTGCTTAAATTATTTCTCTCTTTTTCTCATCTGTGGAGACTTTTGTACTTTTTCTCTATGTAATTCGTTGCTTATTTAGCTGTGTAATAAGGCGTGAGTCTTGCAGCTGTTGTGTAAAATTTTATAGGTTTAGCTGTACTATCTATTTCTTCATTTGTTTATATATGTGACACCTTTATTAACATCCGCTTTTTAAGTTCACTGATTCTGAAACTTGGAATTTCAGATAGTACATCTAAAATTTCTTATGATTACTAAAACCATAAATCCTGAACAAATTAAGAAGGATGTAAAAGTTCTTTTTCCTCTGAATTCTTTCTTGTTTAGGCAGAAGCAAGATTTACCAGATGTTCTGCCTGTATATGCTACGGTTCTGAAACCCAATCATCTTGCAGTTAGATTCACTGGATGCATAGCTGGCATTAGAAATAGATCGATTGCCCCTTTTGATGTGGAAGATGCATTCATTATTTTTGTTATCTGTACTTGTGAATGGCGATACAAACTTTGATACTCACTCTATTTATTGACTGCTCATTGTGCACCATGATTTTACTGATTTGTTGGCCTTTGTGTAATCTACTGCTGAAAATAACCATTTTTATTGTCCGTTACTCCATGCTGAGATTCAGTTGCTTTTGTTTAACCTCCAAACAGGAAGCATGGGACGAAAAGCTGGTACCCTCTACATAAATCCGAAGAAATTTGGGACACTCCAAAAGCCTTGCTTGAAGGAAACGATGAATTTTCTTAGTTGTTTGGCTCTGAACAACGGCACAGATAACCATTGTGAAAGGCAAAAGAAGTTCTTGGGTGACTGCATGATGGCACAGGTAACTTCAGTTTTGAACGCTAGTGATACAGAAAAGTTTGTCGTGCATTTCTGTTGAGACTCGCTAGGTTTTGTTTGCGTCCCTGTGCAACTCATTCAAAACTTGTTTTTCGACAGACTGGGAAAAGCAAGAAGCCATGGGGCAGCATCAACTACCATCTTCAGAGGCTGGTGAAGGGTGGAAAGTGATTTTGGAACAAATTTTGCCCAATTAGTAGCTCTAGTTTCTCTCAAGAATTTAAGCATTCTTTTTCGTAATGGGTTCTCTCAAATGAGTCATCGGATTATTGCAAAGCTTGATATTTTGTACTCTCAGGGTCATATTATAAATCAATATATTAATAAACTAGATTGAAGCCGGATTGCATTTGAAACTCAAGTAATTAATGCCAAGTATCATTTGAGATATGGTTAACTCTAGATTGCAGATCTTTGTTTCGTATCCAATATTTTGAAGTCATGGGATTTGCAATTCCTAGGAATACACAGAGAGTTCAAGTTGACATCATTATTCCCATACTCCTTTTTTTTTACCATACTTGCAGAATTCTATTATTTTAGGCCAACTGTGCTTCAGTTTTCCCGACAAAAATTGTTCTAGATACCCAATTTTGAAGATAAAAACAAAATAGGGAAGAAACTTGAATCATCAATTGATGCAAAAGAGTACTCTTTCGAATTCCAAAATTATGTGGCTATAAAACAAATCCAAAAGCCACAGTTACACCATAAGATTGTTCCAAAAGCCCCAGAGGGCTTGCTACTAAAAAACCATAGCTGCTTATGCAGAAACTTAATCGACCTCCTCAATCTTGGGACCTGGGTCGCCGGCTGCCGGAGGAACCTCATCATCATCATCCATGGGAGCGCCACCCATATCAGGGCCAGCACCGCCCTGGTACATCTTAGCAATGATGGGGTTGCAGATGCCCTCAAGCTCCTTCATCTTGTCCTCAAACTCATCCGCTTCCGCAAGCTGGTTGCTGTCGAGCCACGAGATGGACTCATCAATGGCGTCCTCGATCTTCTTCTTGTCCTCAGCACCCAGCTTCGACCCGATCTTCTCGTCCTTGACAGTGTTCCTCATGTTGTAGGCGTAGTTCTCCAGTGAGTTCTTTGCTTCCACCTTCTTCTTGTGTTCCTCGTCCTCAGCTTTGTATTTCTCGGCTTCCTGAACCATCTTTTCAATCTCGTCCTTAGAGAGACGTCCCTTGTCGTTGGTGATGGTGATCTTGTTCTTCTGGCCAGTGGTCTTGTCCTCCGCGGAGACATTGAGGATGCCGTTGGCATCGATGTCAAAGCAAACGGTGATCTGAGGGACACCTCGGGGAGCTGGGGGAATGCCAGAGAGCTCAAATTTTCCAAGGAGGTTGTTGTCACGGGTTCGAGTTCGCTCACCTTCGTAGACCTGGATCAAGACTCCGGGTTGGTTGTCGGAATAGGTAGAGAAGACCTGCTCCTTCTTTGTCGGAATGGTGGTGTTTCTCGGGATGAGGACGGTCATGACTCCTCCGGCGGTTTCCAAACCGAGGGAGAGAGGGGTGACGTCGAGGAGTAGGAGATCCTGAACCTTCTCATTGCCTTCGCCGGAGAGGATGGCGGCTTGAACTGCTGCACCATAGGCGACAGCCTCATCGGGGTTGATGCTCTTGCAGAGCTCCTTTCCATTGAAGAAGTCCTGGAGCAGCTGCTGGACCTTGGGGATACGGGTTGAGCCTCCGACAAGGACGACATCGTGGACTGTGCTTTTGTCCATCTTAGCATCCCTCAGACACTTTTCGACGGGCTCCATACATTTCCTGAAGAGGTCCATGTTGAGCTCCTCGAACCTGGCTCGGGTGATGGTGGAATAGAAGTCGATTCCTTCAAAGAGGGAGTCGATTTCAATGGTGGTTTGAGCTGTGGAGGAGAGGGTTCTCTTCGCTCTCTCACACGCGGTTCTCAACCGACGAAGGGCTCTCGGGTTTCCAGTGATGTCCTTCTTGTTCTTCCTCTTGAACTCCTGGACAAAGTGGTTCACCATCCTGTTGTCAAAATCTTCACCTCCCAAATGGGTGTCACCGGCTGTGGACTTCACCTCGAAGATACCTTCTTCGATGGTCAACAAGGACACATCAAAGGTACCGCCACCCAAGTCGAAGATCAACACGTTCTTCTCACCAACGCTGGTGGCCTTCTTGTCGAGACCATAGGCAATGGCAGCAGCGGTTGGCTCATTGATGATACGCATAACGTTCAGACCAGAGATCACTCCGGCGTCCTTGGTTGCCTGACGCTGGGAGTCATTGAAGTAAGCAGGTACGGTTACAACAGCGTTCTTGATCGTTGAGCCGAGGAAGGCTTCGGCGATCTCCTTCATCTTGATAAGAACCATGGATGAAACCTCTTCAGCTGCGAAGGTTTTCTCTTCACCCTTGTGATTGACAACAATCATGGGCTTGTCTCCAGCGCCGGCAATAACCTTGAATGGCCACAATTTCATGTCACTCTGTACAGAGGCATCAGAGAACCTCCTTCCGATCAATCGCTTAGCGTCTGCAAATTTAAAAAAACATGCACGTTAGCTAGCAACCCACAGTCACACACTCGAGATACTAGACTAACCGATCGTTGAAAAAAGGTACAGATCACTCCAATCACACAAAAGCAACAATCTATTAACTCTGAACACCAATGTACTTCTGAAATAAAATGCTGAAGGTAAACATTAGATGACACAGTCATCATTACTGTAACTAAATCTACAGTCCAATTCGACACTAGACAAACTATTCAATAACGATCCAAATCAAACCATAGGAACAAATCAGTGGAAAAGATTCCAGACTCTAGCAATCCTAGCAAAATTTGCAAAATGTAATTCAAACTGAGATAACATCAAACAATTAACTCGGTTAAATTCGACAGTAGACAAATTCCTAAGAAACCATTCAGATTAGGACCCAGAGACAAATCACAGAAAAGTCCAGACTTTTAACAATCCTAGCAAAATCAGTACAATCGAATTCAAATTGAGATCAGCTCGATGCAAACCTAACAGGGCTTAGAAAATTTAACGCAATTCATAGCTCGAGCATAGTAATCATCTATGCATTCACATAAACCTTAGCGTCACGTACGGCCACAATCTACATAAACAAAGGCTCCACAGCCTCAACAAAATCAATCGTAAAAAATAAGCAAAACTAGATCTGGAAAAGAGAAGGAGATGCATACCGAAAACAGTGTTGGTAGGGTTCATGGCGACCTGATTCTTCGCTGCATCGCCAATGAGACGCTCGGTATCGGTGAAGCCGACGTACGACGGCGTCGTTCGGTTACCCTGGTCATTGGCGATGATCTCGACGCGATCATGCTGCCAGACTCCGACGCACGAGTAGGTCGTTCCGAGATCGATCCCGATCGCCGGTCCCTCACCTTTGCCGGCCATTGAGTGTTAACGCAGCTCAACAAAAGTGTGGGCGGAAAATAATTAGGGTTTCTGAGATCTAAGAACGTGTGAATTATGAAAGGGTGGAGGGGGTTTTAAGGGTATATATAGGTAGCGCGGGAATTTGGGAGGCTACTCGTTGGCCGGGTTTATGGGGTTCTGGAATGTTCCTGAAGGCTCTATGAGTGAGACTTGGTCTCTATTTTTTTTTTACCTTTTTTGTTTTTCTGTTTTTATTCTTTAATTATATTATATTTGGGCTATTTCCAATTTTATTTATGGCAAAGTTTTAATATAGG
>JAUOBV010000007.1:13571492-13581551 GCA_032360425.1 Rubia occidens
GTTATCTATTCCAATATTATAACTAAGAAAACTTTTGCAATAATATTTTATGGATACATAATTTTATTAAAATAATTATCGACTCATTATCAACATATATTTCATATTCTTATCATTATATTTTTTATTACATAAAGTATTTCTATATAATCATTAATACTTTCTTATGTAAAATTAATATAGATTATTTTCATTTGCATATAATAATTAATTATTATATATCAACCACCATCGAGTCACTTTATTTTTAAATTAAATATATATTAAGAAGTGTATAAATTCATTCTAAATATGGTATCGTATACAATTTTTATATAAATATAACAAAATTTTATAATTTATTAAAATTTTATTATTTTTTTTCATAAATTTCTGCATCGGCACGGGTATTATCTAGTTAACCTAATATGAAAAGACAAATACTTTTAACCTTAAAACTAAGTATCTAATGACCATTATATTCCCCAGGCTTCTTCTTCACCATCTTCAAACATCTTAAGCCGCCATCGCTGAGCACAACCGTCAACCGTTGCCGTCGAGTACCACCGTCGCGCCCATCTCCAGAGCGCCACTGTCGCTCCGCCTACAAAAACACCTCCTCCTCAGATTCCAACACCATCACCACACCTCCTCCCCAAATTCCAACACCACCCCAACCTCCAACACCAGACTCCTCATCGCCGCCGTTACTCAACCCTAACCCTGCCCTCAACCCTCGCCACACCACGCCATTTAACGCTGGCCCCCTCTTGAAAGAACCTTAACATCGCCTCGAAACACCTTCTTCTCCACCCGCTAGAGCTCAACCCTAACCTCGCCCTCAACTCTAGCCATGTCGCTACGCTCCGCCTCTCAACCATAGCCCTACCCTAGATGCAACCCCAATGTCGCCTCAATGCACTTCCTCCTCTGCCCGCCAGCGCTCAACCTTAGCCCTACATTTAAGCCTAGCCATGCCTCCTCCGCTCCACCTTACTCTACCTCCTCGTCGCAACTCTAACTTCAACGCCACCGCTCAACTGCAGATACGCCATCACCACCGCGCTCCACTCTAGCCCGAACATCATTCGTCGCCCAACCCTTCCTCCTCCTTTCTCCTGCCACCACCATCTCAGCCTGCCACCGCCGTTGAATTTGCAGTTGAGAGGAAATGGAGTTGAGTTGCGGAGGAGAAAAATGGAGATGGAAATAAAGGTGATTGCGTAGCAAAGAAATGGAGATTAAAGGGTGAAGTTGTCTTTTCCTTTTTTATTTTTATTTTTGGCAAGGGTATAATCGTATTTTAAAAAAATTATGGCCAAATTGATCGTTGACATTCTAGTCAACAAATTCCAGGGCCATATTTGCACTTTCAGATTTTACAAAGTTATATTTCCACTTTCGAATAAAATATAGGGTTTTAAACACACTTTTCTCTATTTTATTTGAGAGGTTGTGTATGTTAAATCGTCTTGTTATAAAATTTGCAAATTGCAAGTATTTAAATCATCACAAAGTTTTATTTTATACGACTAACCATTAGACGTACTGGTAGTCATTTTATAATTGATGTGATTAATAGGGCGATTTGATGTTTGGTTTTATTTGGAAAAAAAACTATTACAAATGTATCGTAATTTATAAATAATTATAATTTGACCCTAAGAGTTATTGGAAGTCATAAGCAACCAAAAGTAATGCATGATTGAGATTCCAAGTACAATACAATAGAAATTTTTTGCTTTTTATGTTGGTGTTTTGGTGTTGTCAACCAAGTTTATTTAGGCAACTACTTTGTCATTTATACATTGTAATTTTTATTTTAAAATTTTGAAGTCTTCCCAAGCACAATATAATAGTATAAATTTTTTTGCTTTATGTGTTGGTTTGACCATTAATAACTTTAGTTTTGTACTATAACATACTATAAAATTATACTTTTTAGATACTACATGTTATGGATAATCCAAAGAAATCTCACATGATGTATGTTATTGCATAGAACAAACGTTATAGATGGTTAAACATGTCATGAAAAAAAATTGTGGTCAAGGGGGGACAAATATAAGGGACCACAAATGGTGCTTCATAATTTAGTTTTACTCTTCAATTTATATATGAAGTGTAAATATTAAATGCTAATTAACATAATTTTTAAATAAAAAATACTGCACAACACACAGTAAAACTCCTACTAATTTATTAATAATTAAATATATACATGATTTATACTTTGCATGATTTATTAACCAACCATAGCTTACTTGGACCAAATAGTTATTGGTTTTGGATTTCATAAGCATATTCAATGTTGTTTTGGTTTGGAAAAAGTTCTGCAACAAAAAATATTCCCTCCACTTTTAATATTACTATGATTCTTTAACATTAAGAATGTTTCCTAATTTGGAGGGGATAAAAAATTGAAAAGTCCATAATGCCCCAACTTTATATTATTAAACTACCTTTAAACTTTGCATTATTTTCATAAAACCTACAATACCTCGACCCACAACTGATTATTACCCCAACCAACTTTTCACTTTGCCCATCAAAATACATTTTCTAAATCCGAGTGTCAAAAGTAAGTGAGTCAATGTTATTACCGATGGATAATTATACTATTAAAGGGCATCCAAATTTGGATAGTTTCGACGGGATTTCCACGAGCAATGTTTTCTTTTCTTTTTCACTTATACCATCATCACTGTAGATTGCATCTCATTTTTCTTTACTTATTTCATAGTAATTAAAATGAGAAAATTGATGGGAAAATCAAAGTGATAAAAACAGGTTAGATTTGCAGAAAGTAATGGGCGTTCTAACAAAAGCGGAACATGCAGAGATTCTCCAGAAGCACCATTTGTGGTACGTTTTGGGTTCCAAAGGGACTCGCACACTACTCCTTCTACTTCTGCACCATTTCAAGTTGCACACTTACTATTTGACACTATTTTCTATCAAACTTTAACCGCATATTTGAGTAGATGTATAAACAATAATATTATCGTATGTGATATTGTTAAATTCGTTATAACAAATAGTTTCTCAAAAGTAACTTTTTGTTTGCCGTTATTATACGTATGTAAACATATTAACGATTAGATACGTTTTTTGATGAGCGTGAAAAAAAATCCGTGCAGTTTAAATTGGGACGGAGGAAGTATAATTTTTTATGTAACAAAAGCAAGAAAGAGGGATCTAGAAAAAGCAAAAGCTGCTAAGCTGTGGATACTGTACTGATTACCCAGAAAGAAACATGGCCTTTTTTTTTGCTCACATTTATCCAGGTAAGAAGGAAAAATAATGTGACTAGAACACATTCGAAGTATATATGTAATACTTATAAGTATAGATTTAAGATTTTGATTTCTGACACCACTCAAAAATTCAACACGAACTCATGAACACGAGTTTAACAGATTTAGGTCAACGGTAAATACGAAATGGATTAATAATGGGTCAAACACGAATAGGAATGGAAAAAAGTAAGATATTGATCAACCCGCTGACCCATTTAACAATGTTTATACTGTGCAATATTCACTATTTTAGAGATTGAATTATGCAAAATATGAGTAAATGTAACATTTTCACTATTTTAGAAATTGATTATGTAAAAAAAATCATCTATGTAAATATAATATTTTCACAACTTTAGGTCAGTTTCGCGTTTATTATGTATTTTCATGCCTTTTTAAGGTTAGGTCTTGTTAAATTTATATGTTAGGGTATTTTCATTCGGGTCGGATTTGGATTAAACTTGCATATACTGAGTAGCATTCAGGTCAGAGTTACGTATATGATTTGTATATGATCGGGTTTTGGTTTAAAGGTTTTGATCCGTGAATCCGAACCCGCCAATCCACCCACCTGACCTAATTGCCACTCCATCAAATAGTTTTCTATCACTAGTCTCATTACTTTCTTGATTCGACCATATATAGATTACAAATGAGAATCATGGGGTACTTTACTTAATAACACCCCTTAATCCTTTTTCACTTTGGTCATGATTTCAGAAAGTTTAAAACCTCATTGGTTATTGTAAAAGCAAAACCCTCTTTTATCTTTAATTCCTTTTCATCCTTTTTTCAACCTCCAACCCCAAACACACATTTGATTTTATTACCATGATGTCACACATATATCTCATACAAATGCATTAGGATAGGCGGCCGGGACCAAAAATTTGCATATGCATGTATTTGATCATACGTAGTTCTTTATTACGGGACCCTACCCTTCTGCAAAGTACACTGTGGGTAGAAGTGGAGTTCACTCAAGCTGAGAAAGATTCATATGAGATTGTGCTATCATTATTTATGATAAGATAGTATGGTTGGACATGGATGGGGATGAAAGTAACTGACATAAGCTGAACTGGACAGGACGCAAGTAAAGTTTAAAATTACAGAAAATATTTCAGGTTATCTTTCATGTTTAAACAATCGTATTTAAAACATGTGTCTTATCATAAGATTAGGTGAGACCGTCCGAAGTTTTTGTAAAAATACAAGAGAGATGGTTGTCTTTTTGACCTAGGAGTCTCCCAATTTCTCCTTCCAACAAGAATAAAAACAACACAGGGATCTTTCTTGTATTCTTTCTTTGGATTTTGGTTGGTTATAATTGCATGGTTTTAAGTGGAATTTTGGCGTCTTCTTGTTTGTTCCGGCCGGTCTCAATCTTGAAAAACCGACAAAAACTACTCATTATGCTGCATGCCACATTAAACCCCACGTTTGACATTATTACCATATTACACAGAAATTATATCTGATTCTGACCCCTGTATTAATCATCAACGTATGATCCATCTCCCTCAATGTTATACCACCTCCAATTCTAGGGCAAATTCCATCTCATAATATTTTAATTTTTTTTTAAAACAGGGTTTACATACCAAAAAGATTATAAAAATCTATCTAATCTAGTGATGAAATCAGATTTATTTCAGCTGAAGCACAACTAGGGTTTTGAGTGTACTTTGTAATTAATGACTACACATTGCACAAGATAACAATCATAGATATGATAACATTTGACAGTCGTTTCAGAGAAGAACAAACTGATCAAATTAAAAACACAAGCCCTAGATATACATATATAGTAGAAGAAAAGCCAAAATGATAGTACAAACTAGGAATTCATATGATATCAAGAGGACATTTAAACATGGAAAACAATTAACAGTCTTCAAGAGACTAACAATAACTTACAAGCCCTAGGATGGATCGATCGACGCATGCCCGGAACTCTTCATATTTTCAGGCACAACTTTACTTCGGTAGAATTCCTGAGGGATTGTCAGAACTTACACTAATAGTTGCTTAGTCAAGCATGAAATTTAACTAATTGCAATGTTTGGATTTTGAGGAGTGGTGATGATGGGTTCACTTGCACATATATAATCCTTCCATCCCAGAAAAACAGTCTGATTTTAATAATGTTTGTAGTATTAGAAACCAGACCCTACTATAAAGTAGTCTGTTTTTAATACTGCTTTCAGTATTAGAAAGCAGACTCCAGTACTGGGATGCCGGTAGAGTTTCATCAAACCCATCTTTTTCTTCTTCTTGCAAGAATGAAAGAAACGATCGACTACTTCATCTTCTTGAACACAATCTCATAAAAGATGGGATGAATTAGATGAGTTGAGTCCAGAAAAACCTGTCCAAGGAATGTTTCCACCCCAGAATTGGCCATTGTTATCTTGATCATGAGAACCAGAATTCACCAAGAATTGCTTTGTTATGCAGAGATTATCTTCCCTTTTCACCGATGATCCGTCTTGAGGATCACTAGCCAGCCCAGAGCTTGTTGTCGCCAGAGAACTGAGTTGTTGTTGATGTTGTTGTTGTTGTTGTTGTCGATGATGATGATCTATTCCTTCACCTTGATTAATCAAAGGAAACAAACTAGGTTGTGGCTCAAACATTCCGCCAACATTAGGCAATCTCCATCCAGACATATCATTTCCACTCCCATTTCCAGACAAGTTGAATCCCATGTTAGGAACTTGAAACCCTCCAATTGTGGATTGACCAATATGCCCCCCTCCACCATAGGGGTTGAGGCTTTGGAAAGCAGCCATGTTGAATGGAAGCTGATGAGAAGATGAGGCCTCATGTGTAAAATGAGCACCACTCACATCAGGGATTATACCTCCTGATGGACTTGTACTAGGGTTTGCTGTGTTAGATCCGGAGGCCGGAGGCTGCTGTTGATCAGCTGCCTTCGAACCATTAGTTTTAGCTTTCTTGTTTCTCCGGCAACCACCTCCTACCGGAACGCTTCTCAGGGCTCCTCCACGTGTCCAATACCTGCGGCAATTCTTGCAAAAGTGCCTTGGCTGATTAAGGCTGTAGTTGTTGAAGTAGCAAAACTTGGTATTCGTAGAATCGCATCGAGGGCACTTTAGTCCAGCTTCCGGGAGTGGCATCTTCGCGAGCCGAGCTCGATCCACCATTGATCCCGGCCTGATACCACCACCTCCGCTGCTTCCAACTGCCATAGATGGCGGCGGAGGTTGAATTTGACCATTTTGGTCCACGGTGGTGATCACTTGTTGATGCTGCTGAAGATGGTCTGGTGGCTGTTGAGAGAACTGGGGAAAAAACACCAAAATGAAAATAAAACAAACTTAATAAGCAACATGGGCATAGTATATTCAAGAAAATTTTACTAAAGGAAATTCTTTGGGACTTAGGAATATGAATATAATCCCTTTTTAATCTGCTTTTTGATGAACAAGATGTGAAGAAGAATTAAACCATACCTGGTGTAAATTGGGATGATCTAAATAGACCGGAAAAGAGGAGAAAACCATGATTTCTTTTGTATGGTGATGATCTTTATCTCTTTTTAGAAAGGTTGGTCGGTTTTTTTGGAAATATATGGGTGGAGAATATAAGAAGCATACACCTATGGAAGAAGAGAATACTCACACAGAGAGAAAGGAGAAAAGAAAAGGGGAATTAAAGAAGATGAATATGGAAAGGAGAGAGGAAATATGGCTATGGAGATTGCTAGCTTGCTTTAATTTAGTTTACTCTCCTAGATCTATGTTTTTCTTTCTTCTTTTTGTTTTCATTTAGTGGGGGTGTGTTACATGTAAGCGCCTAAGATTTGTGAAAATATCAAAATGGGTCCTCTAATTTTTGAATGGTTTCAGAAACAGCCCTCAACTTTAAGCTATTTATACATATGTTTTTTCCTATTAATCGTTCTGATTTACTGCCCGCGGACCCGCTGACGTCTCCATATCAGTATCGTAAACCGTCATGTTCCGGTTTAGAAATTTTAATCTAATTTCCTTTTGGTGTACTCACTTAATGTGCTATTTATCAAACTTCTCCTAACACGAAAAATAAATAAATAGTTGTAATCGTTGATGCTCTAAACTCTTTTCGCTATAATAAAAGTGAAAAGTCACAAAGTGTTTTCGGTAAAGGCCTTTTGCAGTGAAGAAGGTAAAAATCGTCACTGGATTTTTGTCAATAGTAAAATATATCGTGACGACGACAAAAATCGTTACTAAAGGTATCTAGGGACGACATTTAGTTGCGACCTAATGAAGTTCCCACAACAAGATTTCGTCGCAAAAAGTCATGGTTAAAACCTTCAACACTAGTTTGGCGTTGGCCGTTTGTTATGTACTAACGATAGAAGAAGGTTGTCAATAGAGAATTTATCTGGTTATCGAAGAGTAACAAACATTTTCATCACCATTACTCTCGTCACCAAAATTCCCGATTTGGTGAGTGACGACACTAACTCTTTTACTATGATAGTGATGAGAAAAGGTTCGTCAGTAACCAATATCTAGTCGACAGCATGTCGACCCTTTAACTACGATACTTTTTTCACCACTATTTTTTTAATGGCGACTTAAGAACTTTTAGTGACGAATTTCGCTTGTCACTTGTCTTTCTATTTGTATACCCATAAATATTTTGGTTAATCCACACATAACTCACCATAATTTTTCAATCTCGTTGTACTACTCCTCATTGCAAGAAAAAACATCTTTAATAACAACATAATTTCGTCACCGAAATCTCAAATTTCGTCAGTCGAAATTAGGCCCTGTGTAATTGAGACTTTCACAATCACAGATGGCCCTTTTGACATTTCCATAAAATTGGAGGGCTATATGTAAAATTCATCCTATCTTATATTATCATTTCTAGGGTTTGTGAGTGGGGAGGTTTTCTTAGCCTTTAAGCTTGTGATGTGTGGAGCTTCCTTCTAGCAACATGGAACACCTTAGTGCTCCAGAAAAAGGAGAGTGTGTGACTCCTCAATACTATGCTCCCATGCATTATGCATATGATGAAATTAAATGGTTATCTGTCCTTTTCTTTTCTTTTCTTTCGTATTGGCTGGTGGGTTCCATCACAAATTCCACAGGTGGCTATCAAACAGGTCATTTTAGTTCCACATTTGATTCCCCAGAAATGCATAGTACTCCTGCTTCTGATCAATTTTATGATAATACTTTCAGAAAATTATGTAAAAAAGTAATAATATAAATCTTTGTTATACTTAGTAAAAGTGAAATAAAAATTTTGAGACTGCGAAAGGCCATGAATTTTCATTTCAGGAATATACAGGCTAAAGATTAATGATAGAACAATTTATGGTGATTCAAAGGCTGAAAAAGGCTTAGCTTGGGGGAAATGCTTTTCTCTCTCTAAAATATGAAACACATATTGTATTTTTTAAAATATACTCTTTTAGCTTGAATATTGTAGTTTGTAATATAAATATTATACATTTTCATATATTATTTCTTATATTTCCACACTCAAATATAGTTTTATACAAAGGTAAAATCTTAATTGGAAAAAACCGTCTTTCCATATACATATAAAAAGATGGGGGTAGAATTAAAATTATTAAAAGGTAAAAGGTTCAGTTGCAATCTTAAAATTTTGTTATACAACATGCATGTAATAGTTATAAGTTTATGAGCCGATTAATGCAGGCCGAAAATTTTATCTTGATTTATTTTAACTTACAATTTAAACCCCGATCTTTTCATAACTTATGAAAAGACCAATTTTCAAAATATAGAGTCTTTTACAAAACACATAATAATATATTAACACCTTTTAACATAATAATATATTATTGAACATGCAATCGTAAAACTCAAAGTAACTAATTTTTATCAGCCGCGGATTTACCATACACCCGAATCCATGCAAGCAACGTATTACAAACAATTGTTAATTAGTTATATTACTTATAAGAAACACTTTACTTTTAGGAGTCTTCCTAATATTCTTGCCAAATCCTTAATTTACTCATCATGCTCGAGTGCTCAACTTCATTTTAATAATTAATAATTAATTGATACGTTGCACACTACTTTTAATTTGTCAATTATTCTTTTCATTGGCCATGCAAATTATTAACAATTTGCAGAAGTTTATAAATGCTTTTAGGGGGGAGAGAGAGACATTTTACTGATTTGTAGTTGCATGTAGTGTTTAGTGGGATTGGGATGGGAGAACACTAATTAATTACAAATTAATCCTCTCAATCCAAGTAAAATAACTAAAATAGCTCAAAGTTAGGAAGGTCTAAGCCCCTGTTTGATTTGAACGGAACTGGGTTGAGTTAAAATAATAATAATTTTATTATTAAATTAAAATTAATTGACTTGATCAGAACTGAGCTGAACTAGATAAATTAAAGTGAACCAAATTAAATTAAATTGAATTGAATTGAATTAATTAATCTGAATCAAAGTGAAATTAAATTAAAAGGAGACTACTTTAGTAGTAGAGTCTGTCTAATGAAATACGTTCTTAAGAGTAAGTTATAAACCGCAAATTATAAAAAAATCAAGATAAAATTTTTGGCTTACATTAATCGGGTTATAAATTTATAACTACACCATGTTGCATAATAAATTTTTAACATTGCGATTAACACCTTTACCTTTCTAAAATTATAATTGAGCAAAGTGCAGATATAACCCTACATAATTGAAGAAAGTGCAGATATAACCCTGCTATTTTCGAAAGTGCAAATATAACCCTACATAATGAGATAAAGTGCAAATATAAC
>JAUOBV010000007.1:13670453-13683057 GCA_032360425.1 Rubia occidens
TTCAAGTCAGTTCAGCTCACACATGCCAGCTCAAAACTCCAAATGCAGTAGATGAACCAGCTCCTAAACTGAAAAGGGAAATTTAATGGATCAATACAGGTCAAGTAGTAATTCTTGAATCTCTTAGGGCAAGAATCTCCCTCGAAATCCAGAAAGGTGGATTAATCAATAACAAAAGGTAACCTTAACAACACACCCAGTAAATGCATTTCCAAGTATTCAAGTTCATATCTCTTTTATCCAAATATATGGGGTCGGCAATGTGGATCATATCTCTTCACGTTTAATTATCCTACTCCCAAACATATTTATGTCCATTTCATACTCATATGAAATAATTTAATAACCAAGACAAAACCCTACATGCAAACAAAACCAAAAGCTAAAAGGATTCAGTCTTCTGCATAGCATCAAAGAGCCAAGAAAGATATTCTTCCCTTTTCCCCCAACAAGAAAGAAAATTTTGAAAAGGGACTAAATTAAGCAATCTTGGCCCTTTTCAACATGACCACATCAAAAAAACTCTCCCTTTTCAAAATCCCAATCCATACAGAACCCAGTACTACAAACAAGCTCAACAATACAAAAATAGCAACTTTAGAACAAAGGGAATCAATAAAATAGCATTGGGAGCTGAATCCTTAACACCCCAATTCACAAGAATCAATCCATGAACATATGGTATCAATCAAGAATCAAATGCAGGGACAGAACGAAAGCTACCCGAGTGAGGAAAGAGGGAAACGATGGGAAAAATCCCAATCCCAACAGAACACAGTACTACAACAAGCTCAACAACACAAAGATGGCAACTTTAGAACAAAGGGAATCAATCAAATGGCATTGAGAGTTGAACCTTTAACGCCTCAATTCACAAGAATCAATCCATGAACATATCTATCGATCAAGAATCAATCCATGAACATATCTATCGATCAAGAATCAAATGCAGGGAAAGAAAAGAAAGTTACCCGAGTGAAGAAAGAGATAAATGATGGGAAAATGTAAAAAACACGCAGCTAAAGGAATAACAGTGGCATCATTTAGCATGAAAACGAATGTCTGCTGAGCATATTCTGTTTTGCAGGTACAATTTATAGAACTGATAATGAAATTTGAAAATGTTCCTGATTGAACCCACAAGAAGGGTATATTTAATGATTTCTCGATCAAGAAATCAGAGGAATTTGATTGGTCGAATGATGCGTTTGCTATTGGCAACTGAAAGCGGTGTGTTCGTAATTTTCTTGGAAATTTTGGTTAGTTTTGCTAATGCGGGTCTTTATTGTTTTTGATTGTTTTTTTCCTGGGTCTGGATCTTCCGTTACGCTTTTGCATATCATTATGTGTTACACCAATAAAATTCTGTCATGTGTTCCTCCTAAATTAACTAATACTATTAGTTTAATGATTTTTGTCTTGGTATAGTTTTATTAGGAAGGACACATGGCAAAATTTTATTAGTGTAAAACATAATGATACATAAAAATGTAACAGAAAATTCTGAGCTTTTTTCCTTCTGTTTTTGCTTCTTTGGGAAGTTGCGTGTGAGAGCAGTTTTGGACCGTTGGATCAGATGTGATCGCGGTCGTGCTTACCCAACCGGAATTGCAGCCGCACGACAGCTATACTGCTGACACGTGTACTTTAGCTTTCTTAAGCATGCATCCTTTTGGGTTCTCTCTTCATTTTTTTTCTGGAATTTCCTAATGTGCGCAACTTCTTTTTTTGGAGTAACATGGAGCCATCTTTGGGTATTTTTGGATTTTATTTAAATGTTTTGTTTTATTTTGTTTTGAACACATGTTCAAAATATGGGTTCTCACCGTCCATTTTGTTAGAGTAATTAAGAGGGATTAGGCTGCAATCTACTCCGTCTCCTTTCAAATTTCACATTTTGACTTTTCATGATTGACTTGAAAAAATGTTTGATCATTAATATTATCATTAACAATAGCTAAAATTTATGAAAATTTAATATTTTAAAAATATGTGTTATTGAATCTAATAATGTATCACACAATACTCCCTCCGTCCCAGTTTAAGCTGCACACTATTTGGTCAATTTTCGCATACCATGTTTGATCAATGATAACTTTATCTGTGTATAATAACGGTGTATTAAAATTTTATGTTTAGAAAATACATCATGCAGGGAATCCAATGATATCTCACATAATGATATTTGTATCTATATACTGGTAAAAATGTATGGTCAAATGTACTTGAGAAAGTTGACCAAAAAGTGTGCTACTTGAACTGGGACAAAAGGAGTATCATTTTAATTTTTAAAATAAGTTAGGACACAGTTTTTTTTAAAAATAGCTTTAAACGGCAACTTTAAAAAACAGGCATTAATTTATGAATTTTGATTAAAAAGGATATCATTTTAATTATTGTCTATGATTATAAGAAATTCAACGCTCTAATTTGAACTAATCGTGTTCACAATGGGTCATGTTAAATTGCTCATATTTTTCGTTATATATACCCTGATCTTTCTAATTTGACTTTTAGAAGTTAAACTGAATTAACTTCAACCATTAAATTCTCCTTATATATATGTAACATTATTATCATGTGGTATAGTTTTAAATTTGCCATAGCATTTTTTAAAAAAAAATAAATTTTTTATAATACATTATTCAGAAACGAATATGTGTCATTTTTTTTTATCATGTGTCATTTTTTTAACTTTTAGAAAGGAATGTACATTATTCAGAAAAGACATTTATCCACAATTAAATGAAATCCCATATTTAGAGCGAGTCATCAAAATCAAACAAGCTACATCGATCTTGAGATTTGATCTCAAAGTATGGCGTCATCAACAGGTTTTGTGGTAATGAGATCACCGGATTCCCACCCACACTTAAAAATCAAGGTGTTGGCAAATTGATTTTTAAAAAAAAGGTGTTGGCAAAGAATACTATAGTGGTTCCAGATAGAGATTCCACCATGCCAAATTTCATAAAGAAAACCCAGGCGGCAGCAAAAGCTGGATTAAAATCCAAAGAGCACTGATTCTGCTACAAAATTTGTCGGCCAATCAGGAATCATCCCATTTATATTCACAACAGTTTGTCTCGATTCGCATCCCAGATACATAATCCATTCACATTCCTTGTTTTCAAAAAATACTGATCCAAAGATTTCGAAATCTAAACAAGATGAAAAGGATCATTCCGTCCATAGCAAGTATGGAAGTGAAATTAAATCTTTTGTCATGCGTCATCTCACGAGTACTTCTTTTAGTTCAAGAAATAATGTTCAAATTAACATCCATTTAAATGAGTTCAGATGAGCATTTGTGCAAATGCGGAAATTGTTCAAATTAAATAACGTCCATTTAAATAAGTTTAGATGAGCAAATGCGGAAATTTTGTGTCATTGTGATATTTATAGTTACATATTTCTAATTGGTGTATGGAGGTGATCGTGACCTCATATATTTAATTATAAATAGGTAGCCGCTAAACTATAATCATCGTTAACTTTTGAGTCTTTTGACCCACACACACACACACACATATATATATATATACAGCAGTCACTTTTGGCCATGGAACTTTCAAAATAGCCTAGTCAAAGTCCGTCTCTTAGTTCAAATAGTTTGTTGTTCAATCGATATCTTTATGTGCATATTTTGTTATATAACTAGGAACACATTATTCTTTTCTCATCTAACATCTTCTACTTTCCTCTGTGGCACCTTCCTCCTAGTGACGGAATATAGCAAAATATTAGGGGGGCTTAGTGGTGTAGTTTAAAAAAATCTGAACACTAAATTCAAACAATTTTTTTAATACTTCATTCAAATTTTTTCTAAACAATTAATTTTTCCAATTCAGTCATCAAAGCGTGTTTTTTTCATTTGTTAGATCTCTTAAAACTCAAGATTCATTACTTCAAATTAAGAATATATTCATTTTCTATTTAATTACATATAAGAAAATATTTTAAAATGAAATCAAGAAATACGGAAAACAACAAATATTGGTTTGAACATGTGAAAATTTTGTGAAATTTTATTCACTTATACGGTAACATTGGTTTTGCCTAATTATGATTCATCATTCAACTCGTGTGTCCTATTCATGAAAAAATAAACTATATAGTATTTCTAAATATAACCGAAGGTACCTTTATTTATTTTATTTTAAAAAAAATTATCTACCCTTAATCTATATTTATGAAATCTTTTGGAAGAGGGATATGAGGTGGCAAAATCTTATTGGTCGTGTCACCTCATAAATGAAAAACTGAAAAATCAATGAAAAGAGTTGAATTAGCAATAAGGGATTTGCAGGGAAAGGTTCATAGACATTCGCCAATGTTGAAAATAAACCGATCCATTAGTTCATTCAGGCATATGCGTAAAATTACAGGGTTAATTTATAGACTTTTAAGCACTAGTTAGGGGGTAGGAATTTGTGTGAGAAGGAAAGGCGAGAAGAAATCCATGCAAGAAAAAATTCTCAGTGGATCATCTTCTCCAGTTCTCCGAGAAGGAAGGGCAGGAAAAAAATGAAAGGGGTAGCGGAACTATGATTCTGGTGGCGCCCTAAGGTTAGTTTATGTGCCACTGGATCCTAGGGGTGGCGCCAGCATCCCCTCGTCACCCCTTGGTTCCACCCCTGCTTCCTTCTATCCCATTGCCATGTATACCATCCTTCCCAATTTTGCGGCTTTCCATATAATAATTAATTTCCATAACCACATTTATACTACTTGTGGATATCATGTAATCAAGAAGAGTTTATGCGATGATCGACAAGCATATCAACAATAATAGGGAAGCCATGGAAACTCTGCCGCTCATAGATTGAGAAGTTTCAGGATCGGTGAATGATTGTAGAGGAATGCGATAACAGCAATTAGCGGTGGAATCATGGTGGTCGCTTGTCAGATTGTCAACAGATGTGGTGCACAATCCGAGATCGATTTGACGTTGATTTGATGTTGTCAAATGGGTACCTTGAGTTAAGAATTTTGGCATGAGATGTTGCTAGAATCCAACATCGATTTTCAAACCCTGTAGTTGGGCGTAATTTAAATAGGGTAACAACCCCTAGGATCCGGTGGCACAGAAACTAACCCTACGGCGCCACTGGAATCCATAGTTCCGCCACCCATTGCGTTTATTTTCTGCCCTTCCTTCTCAGAGAACTGGAGAAGATGGTCCACTGAGGCTTTCTTCTTGCACGGATTTTTTCTCACACATATTTCTTATTCCCCTAACTAGTGCCTAAAAGCCTATAAATAAATACTGCAATTTTACACGTATGCTCGAATGAACTAATGGATCAATTCCTTCTCAACACATGCAAATGTTTGTGAAACTTACTCTGCAAATCTTCTGTTGCTAATTTAACTCTTTTCATTGATTTTTTTTACTTTTCCATTTATGAGGTGGCACGACCAATCAGATTTTGCCATCTCATATCAAACTTCCAAAAAGATTTGTTTTGGCCTTCACTTTCGGGCCAACTCAATAAGTACTAGTAAACATAAAAAGACCAATTATCAATATTATGTCATAAATATAGATTAAGGGTAGATAATATTTTTTTAAAATAAAAAAATAAGGGTATCTTTGGTTATATTTAGAAATACTATAGAGTATATTTTTTTCATGAATAGGACACACGAGTTGAGTGATGAATCATAATTAGGAAAAAATATTGTTACCGCATAAGTGAATAAATTCTTCACAAAATTTTCAAATGTTCGAACCAATATTTGTTGTTGTCCGTGTTTCTTGATTTCATTTTTAAATGTTTTATTATATGTAATTTAATAGATTATGAATAAATTTTTAATTTGAAGTAATGAATCTTCAATTTTAAGAGATCTAACTAATAAATAAAATTACGCTTCGGTGACTTAATTGGAAAAATTAATTGTTTAATTTTTTTGAATTAAGTGTTCGAAAAAGAATTGATTTTTTTTGTTTGAGTTAAGTGTTTAGATTATTATTTTACTATACCACTAAGCCCACTAATATTTTGCTCTGGTTCCGCCACTGATAACACCTTCTTCTCCTATAGGTTCATGGAAGCTATTGGGGCTGTGTTGAATGTGCGATGATGTTGGTGGATGGTGAAGTGAACACGACATTCCCGCCCCATTACGCATGGAGGGTACAACATTTAAATTCACACCCGCCCCATCGGGTATTATCTAAAATTCACTCCCGCCCCATCACCCACTTGGGTCTTCAAATTCATTTTACTCATTCCATTTATATCTCCTAAAAACACCTATATTTTACTTTAAAATTACTAATTTTAATACTAAAATTTTAATAATATTTACATGAAAATATTATAAGTAAAACATATGCATTATGGATTGATAATAGTTTATTATATAATTAATAAGTGTGTACATAGGTATAGTGGGGCGGACGGATATGAACTAATATTCATGCATGACCCACTACCCATGGCATGTATCAATTTCCATACCCACCCCACCCCCACAAAAACTACATCCATACATGCCATTGGGGCGGATGCAGGGCAGACCTCCACCAAAACCTAACCCACTATCATCCCTATATGCCCTCCTGAAAACACTCAAACGTTGCACCACCAACAAACCGCTGCCACCAAAATCTAAAGCACCACGATCTCACCATCATTTACCACCTGCAGGTTGGGAAACCACATCGAGAAGCACTGACATGGTTCCATGACACTAGGTAATCCCCATCAAGAAATTGCTCTAATGTTCATAATTCTTGATGGGGGTGTGTTTTGAACCCTGCACCTCTCACTTACATAGAGTGTGGCTTACCACTAAAGCAGGCTCATTACACAACGGTTATAGTTTTAGTTGCTTTATACTACACATAATAATTAATACTAAAAATTTAACCGACAAAAGTCTTTCTTGAAAAACTGTTTTTTAAGTTAAACATATTTTCTGCTAGTGTGATTGAAATGAGAGGGCAAAACTTAAAATTATCCGTGAAGTCGATTATCAAGCACAATCTTTATAAAAAATCATTTCTTTTCCTCTTCCTACATGATTCTTAAATGAGTATTAATTATAGTTATCGAACAAAAGTGATCTTGACATTACTATCCTAGGATTCTATTTCTGTTTTGATAAGTTGTTTTCATACTTTAAATTTAGTTTTGGGAGTAAAAGCTAAATATGAACTATTTAGCAACACAAAAGGTAGAATTGAAAAGGGAAAAAATGAATGTGAAAAGAGTTTAACCCTCTCTTTGTTTGGCAGATTGGAATACTTATTCCATAGGAATTTTGGCGAATTGAATGTGTTGGGTAAGATGCAATAACAAGATGCTCTTTGTGGTTTCCATTTCTATGGAGATGGAAGTAGCCCAACCATTGTCAAAGACAATGACTCAAAATTAGGTTATGCGAAAGATACCTTTAGGTTCATAATCCCTCTGTCCCAGACCAAGTTTCACATAAGTTTGGTCAAGGTCTTCAACAAGCATATTTGACCGTTAATATGTTTGACTACGTATAATAACGATAAATAAAAAATTGATATTTATAAACTACATACTACGATGAATTCAACAATATCACATACGATAGTATTATTGCATATATATAGATTCAAATATGTGGTCAAAGTTTGACAGTGTTAACTGTCAAATAGTAAGTGTAGAGCTTGGTCTAGGACAGAGAGTATATAAATTGGAGTGACAACCAAAATTATAATTGGAGAGGCTACTTTATTACTAAATAAATGTGTATATTAATTTAACTTTACAGTACACTTATCAAAACGATATTCTAAGATATCAACTAATTTGGCTAAATTTACGACCATGTTTGACAAATGACAACATCAAGCGATTGATACATATGGTACGATCATACCCACGCTAACACACCAAATTTTATCAAACTCTAAATAACAGAGAGTGTACTAAGACGGGTGACCTCCACCTCTTGAAAAGTTCTTGTGTTAGTATATCCCTAGCTCCCTTGTTTAAAAGAAAAGGTAATTGACACCCAATTTCTTTCCTGTACCCTTTACAAAGGTGCATTTCAATGAAGTGGATGAAACACAAGCAATTGCTAAAGAAAATAGATAATGAGCAAAAGTCATTGTCTTTGGGTAAATGGTACTTCATTAGGGTAATGCACAATTTTCTTCATGTGACAGTTTACCATCCTCAACACCCTCTACACTTCATGATCAAGTCTCTATAACAGATTCCACATGTTAATTGGAATCAAAACAAGGGTGACTGAGGAAAAGAACATCAAAATTGGGGTTCTTGATTTCTCTCCTTTTCTTGTAATTAGGGTTTTTTTTCCTCTTTTTTTTCTTGAAATGATTCAACAAATGTTCCTAAAACTATACAGAAGTGCTCCATATCCTCCCCTCCAAAGATATAACAATGATGGAGACATCATCGTGGTAGCGTCGGCGATCCCCCTGAGGAATCTCAAGCAGTTCATGAAAGTCCATACCTGAAAAAACACTCTAAAGTTCAGTACAGTACAGTTTTCTCCTTAATGAGGTTTGGATGAGTATCTTTTTACCGGCTTTCTTGGCAGCGCGGAAGAGCAACTCCTCAACGAGATGTTGGGCAGGATCCCCGTCGGGAGACCAAGAAATGAAGAATTCGACTTCAGAAACAGCCTCTTCGTTTGTGAAGTACTGATACAGCCCGTCTGATGACAGGATCAAGAACCTGTCTAGCGGCCCTATTCTGTGATGGAAGAGCGATGGAAGGCAGTTGATGTACGGGGAATTTCCAACGTAATCAATCCTGAACATCTCGAGAAGGGCATCGTTCCACTTTGGCTGCACAGAGCGGAAATAAGCACAGAATCGAGCTATCCAGATCAGAATTCAGAAGATCGAGCATAACCATAATGAGAGCAAGTCTAGTAAAACTCCGGGACTTTCAGACAGATGTTTCAGGCAATACAACTTAAAACTCAGGGAGGTTCAAAGAGTTGACATAAGAAGATGAATATGGTACTAACAATCTTCAATTATGAAGGCATTGTCTTCTTTACTAAAAAAAGGCAATTGCAGATTGCAGAATATGCCCACAAACACAAAGATGGCTATGTTTTATTCTCTCAACTCGAAAAGGTTAAAACTTTCAGAAGCATAAATTTTGTTCTTGGCTTTTAATCATAATAACTAAACTGAGGAATGGAATCTACTTTTCACAATCTCAAAAGGGATAAAGACTACAACTTTACAGATTCTAATCTAAAAATACCATATCCAAAGCTTGAATTTAGCATAGCAGAAAGGCCAGAATTTGTACCTGTTTAAGGAAACCAGCACCAAAAGCCCGGGTTACTTTCAGCGAACCTTTTACGCGATCATTCGTGACAGCGCAAGCATCATCAGGGTGCTCACTTCTGATCCTCTGAACCTCCTGAAAAACAGCAAATAAAATGCATATGATAATGAGCATTCATCAAACCTTATATAAATGAAATTGAAAACAAATTCGAGGTTCTTGGTTCTCGGGTTCCTAGTTATTACCTCTTCCACAGAGGTACTATGATCCATGGTGAGCTGAACAGCACTCAAACTCGGCAAAGGGTTTGATCTCTCATAGTCTGAAAACTCGAGATCATGCAAAGTTTCCTCATTGATCCTCTCCAAATCCTGGCTCCAAAGATCAAGCTCTTTCTTCTGAGCTAAAACAGCGCGGCTATCTCCAACGTTCATAATGTAAACATCTTCCCCTTTCATCAGCATCAAGAGAAGGCACGATCCCATCAATGCCAATTCGGGATTCTCCATCACCATACTATCCGCAATATCCAAGTAGGCCTCTTCAGTCTTCTTGAGCGCATTCGCGAGCGCTTTAAGAACATCGCCATGGTTAATTGAGGATCCATTCGAACTATTCAAACGCTCTTTTAATCTCCGATCAAGCTCCAATCTTTCCCTATCGAACTCACACCTCCATTTCCTCTGATTCTCCTCCCATTTCCTCGACGATCCCCTATAACGAGAACCCCTCCTCTTCTTACAAGAATCTACATTCGAGCACGGGTAATTCTCCTTCTCCTGATCAACTGAACTAGTCCTGTCTGAATGATCTGATACTGGATTCGAAGTTTCCACACTGACAGAGGAAGAATCAAACTTGTGATCATCCCATAACAGCCCTTTCAGTTCCTTATGAACAGATGAGTACAGATTCAACAACAGATAATCCGGCGCATCAGGGCCGTTGAATCCATCATAGATCCCTACGAAAACCCATCCATTTTCTTCGGACACAACTACATGAACCCTGTCTTCTCCGGCTTTCCCCTGGGCCCACTGGAGATTCTGAAACTCTAGAGAATCATCGTCATCTAATAAGCTACCTTCGCTGCTCAGATTAATACTGCTAATTGTTAACTCATTCTGTTTCTCAGAATTTAAAATCCAATCGTTTTCTCTTAAGGAAACAACGCTTTTGATCGGAGCAACGATAGAATTCTGACCTCGAGCTATGGTCTTTGAGAAAGCCCGCTGTAAGACCCGAATCAGCGACCCTTTCTTCGATCGGGCCCGGAACGCGAAATCGCCATGGGAGAAGCTTCTCTGGAACTGATCGGAGGAGCCCTTTTCGAGCGGGCCGGAGAAGAGCCCGCGGTCGAGAGGACCCGAGAGGAATCCGCGCTCGATCGGGCCGGACATGAACCCGCGCTCGACCGGGCCGGAATACCCGACGGAGTTTCTCGGCACGGGCTGTAAAGGGATTGAAGCAAACGAGTTCGAGCTCTCGAAGGCGGCAGTGGCGGTGCACACGTCCACGAACGCCGTGGAAGGCGGCGTCGAGGTGTTGGCGCTCACCGATGCGCCGGAAATTGACCGGAACACCGCCGTGGATAACGACGACGCATCACTATTACCACCCGCCGCCGCCTCCTCCTCCGAATAAACCTTGGATGAAGAGAGCAGAACCGGGTCGGGTCGAACATACACAAAGGAATGACCCAGGTCGTCCAACGGGTCGGATCCCACCGCAGCTAAATCTTTCCTCCGGCGAGCTCCGTACAGGCCGCCGCCACCGCCGCTCTCTCCGGTGAAGCACACACTGAGCTTCCCGATTCCATTACCCATTTTTCTTCAAATCCACACCCAAAATTTTTTGAAACAAAAACCCAGATTTAAAAACCAAAAAAGATCGAATTTTGAGCTGAATTTCTTGGTGGGCTTCAAAATTGAGCTGAAATGAGGAGGAAGAAGAAGAAGAAAGTGCAGAGAAAAAGAGGTGGGGTGAAGTAGAGAGGAGGAAAGAGAGAGGCGTTGACTTTTGGGTGTTCTAAAGCAGTAATAAAAACAGAGTATTCAAAGCTTTTCTGTAGGGAATAATTTTTCTTTTGAGAAAAAAAGAGTTCATATCTACCAAGCCAATATTTTTCATAAACTATGAAAGCATCAAGGTTTAAATTATAAGTTTTAAAAAATAAAAATAACAATTTTGATTTTGTTAATTGGATCATGAACTTATCACTCCTACATGTTATATAATAATTTTTTAATAATACAACTTAAATATTTTAATTTTCAAAATTTTTAATTTAATCTCATTTTTTCGTATATCTATAGAAAGAGGTCTTTTTCAAGAAGAATCGTGTAATTTTTGGTTTTGTGAATTAAATGTTTGAATTTGGTGGTGTGGGGGGCGTTGACTGATGGGATAAGTGTACAGTTGTATAGTTTGGTGAGTCGTCTGTACTGTGTGACTGAGGTTAACTGCGCAGTTTAGTTAAGGTTAACTGAACGTGAAACATAAGAGTTTGGAAAGTATGTCCACTCCACAACTTTGGCGCGTGTTTTAAAAGCTCCAAAAGAAAATGTACTACTCCTTACGTCCCAGCATAAATGGCATAAATTGACTCTTGGTGTCAACGACATCAATATTTATAGTACTAGTATCCGAAGATGACGGTAGAGAGGAGATTTGGACAACAACAAAGTATGGAATATCTGATTTGATTCAAGAGGTAATTTACTAATCGCTTCTGGATTAAGTGAACGACCTGATAAATAGACGTCCAGTTGTTTGTTTTCCAATCCATCTCACGTTGTCGGTGAAAGCCCACCAGTGCCAACATCACAAATGATGGGAACAATTTATTTCTATGTTAATTTTAATTTAAATCTAAGGTAGATTAGGCCGAACTCATCCAAATTCATCTTTCTGTACCGATGACTGAAAGTTTCGTATCAAATCATTGTTGCTGCAAAAGTTAAGAGTTGCAGACTCACTAGCTTTGTCAAAGTTACGTTTATTGAATAATCGTAACCTCGTCTCACAATAACATTGTAAGTGAAGACATTGTACACACACAAAAAACGTCTTTTATTTTTTCTATGCAGAAAGAAGAGAGAGTAACGAACAATCGCAGGATTAGGAAAGTGAGTGAGGTGAGCTAATTTTAATTTATTTTAATTTTGGTATAAAAGGTAGGCTAATTAAGCAAGAGCTTGAAGTAGAAGGGTGGGGGATGTCGTATGTTAGGGTTATGATCGAAAAGTCAAAGAGCAGAGGCTAATAAATACTACCTCTGTTTTCTTTTTATTGGCACCGTTTGACCACTCGTTTTACGTGCAATGTTTGACCATCGATAACTT
>JAUOBV010000007.1:13863400-13873540 GCA_032360425.1 Rubia occidens
TTTGCTCTATTTCTGTAGCCTGTAGTTAGTAATTTGATAGCTGAAGGGTTGTGCTAGGGTTGTTTTATAGCTTAGTTTGGTACTAAATTGAAGGGGAGTGATTTGGGTTCGTTGGTACAGATTGAGTGAGCTGGTTTTTCATGATTGTTTGTTGAATGGTATGTTAGAACTGCAAAGTATGGATTTTTAGAGGCTAATTTAGATATGAAGCCAAGATACTGATTCCTACTATGTGTAAATTTGCAGTTCACTAGTTTACCTATATCAATTTTAATGGAGGATTGTTGTGCATAGGTTTAACATTTAACTATCTGTGTCACAGAATTGTTCATCAGTTGTAAGGCATCATGAGGTTGGAAAAGTGCTGGTTTTGTTCTTCCACAGTGTATCCTGGGCATGGGATCCAGTTTGTTCGCAATGATGCAAAGGTATTGCATAATTCTTTCTCTGAATCATAGTCATGTTTGTTTCGGAGTATGTATTTGTGGAATTGAACGGTTTAATGCCGAAGCTTGTTGATGGTGTGCATATTTGCTTGGACATTATTCGTACATGCTGCATTGCTGCTTAAAACATATGTATGTTGCAATACAATTTTCTCTCGAGATCTTAACAGAGATGCATTTGCAGGTCTTCAGATTCTGTAGATCAAAGTGCCACAAAAACTTCAAGATGAAGAGGAACCCCCGTAAAGTCAAATGGACCAAGGCTTATAGAAGGCTGCACGGAAAGGATATGACACAAGTCAGTAGAATGAATTCTCTACATTTTTTTTATCCTCATTTCTTTGATTCTGAACTTTATGCTTACTTTCACTTTCTCCGTCTTCCTCTTGTCAATGAAATGCAACACTTTGAAGGATTCAACTTTTGAATTTGAGAGGAAACGAAATAGGCCAGAGAGATATGACAGGAATGTTGCTGAGAATACACTGAAGGCCATCAAGAAGATTGATAAGGTCAGAGTTGATCGGGAGGCCAGACACCACAAACTAAGGTTCATTTTCTTATAATGGTGTACTAACTATTGTTTCTTTGCCCGTGTATCGCATTAACACACTGTATTATGAATCGACAGGATGAAGGGAAAGACAGCCATGGAGCGGGCGTACGATGCAAAAGAACTCGACCAGAACATCCACATGGTCAAAGCTCCATCGGTTCTCAGAGAGGATCCATCCCTTACATTACCAAAGAAGGTCAAGGTCTCACAAGGGCAATCAGAAGCAAACAAAATGGAAGAATAGATTTTGTTTTCATTGTTCTCAAGGCAAACATCTCCAACCGTGATTTTGGCTGGAAACCCCCTGTTAATTTTAGGAAGAATTGTATTCAGGTTGTCATTACAATTTTTGTTGGTACTTCATATTCAGTGATTTGTGGTCGCAATATTTGCATTTAAACTTATTCAAACATACTTTTGAGTTGCAAATTTTGGCCTTTGAGAAACTGTGTAGTTAAAGAGTTTATTTTGAGCTATTAAACCAGCAGATTTTTCAAGAATTTATTACATTTTGATTCGAATGCTTAGATATGTAAAGAAAGATGTGCAAGAGAGATCTACCATGGCCAAAATAAGGAAAAATGGCATAAAAACATTTAAGTTAAAGAAGGCAAAATTCATCAGACAAAATGAAGCAACTTTAGTTTTTCTACAATTGCTCTAAAAAAATGATAAATTTCTACACTCAGGGAATGCTACAAGCCACCCTCCAAGACATTAACACTAAACATGGCAAATAACAAACACACTGCCGATAGAAATCCCCCACAAAATTCTTCCACCCTCCAACCCCGGGAGGATGGACCAACAGGTCCAGAAGCTGGAGGTGGAAACAAACTGCCCGGACCTGAGCTCGAGTTGGAACTGTGATAAAGCAAAAGTGCAATAATAAGTCATCATTCACAAACTAAGAGTTAGCACAAAAAGAGAGTCCATATCAACAACTTTTACCTTCCAGCGAAAATGCAGGATCCATAACCTGTAAGGAAGTGACAATGTAGATATCAGCTATCCACAAAACACCGGCTAATTCGTGTCAGGAAAGGTATTCGAAGGAATGCAAACCCTAATTGGAACGACACTAGTTGCTAATGACTGATTTTTGGCAGAATGAGCCCAAAATAGGTGCTTCATATACTTGCATAATTAGTTTTTGTACAAATCTGTCACGATTTATCTACATCTTGATGCAAAATGATATATTTCTAATCACAGCTCTCGTACTCTACTGCATATCAGGAAATGTTGCTCGGTAAGCAAATGAAGAGAAAATGAGGTAACCATTGACAAAACATTTGCAGATAGAGCCAGCATTTTATACCTAAGTTAGTTAGCAATAAAAGAGCTGAGAAGCTTACTTGGATCTAGATTTGTAAGTGTCGCGGAGCCATTGAAATCACACGTTCCACCAATCGAGTGCATCCTCTGATAATAATCGTTGTAGGCGTAAGAAGCATGATTTTGTAAGGTATCAGGAAAGTAACAAGGTTGTCCTGTCTGAATAGCCGAGCAATTGGCCTGACCCTGCCCACATGCCCAGTTAAGGCCACTCTGGAGCTTCTGAGTGTCAGCATCAGGCCTCGCAGCGCAAAAAATGCCAGTAGAATTTGCACTGAGACTACTTGAGGTACTTAAAGTAAGTGGATAGACAGAACTTCCATTCGGGAAAAAGATTCCCCAGTTCTTCTCTGAGAGAGGCCCTGGCCTCTTGTCCTCATTGAATAACTCGTAAATGTATGTGTCAATGGGGAATGCAGGCTGACTAGGAGGACCAGAATCATTTGAAACCCGGCGAATCAGGTTCGTGTTGAAGGTCTCCGCATTTTCTAAACTTGCATCGGGTTCATTGGCATCGCCAAGCCATGGCCACCCGGTTTCTGTCACAACAATTGGGATCCCTGAAAAGTTGAATGCAGAGATAGAGTTGTAGGCTGCATCCACCATAGCATCAAACATGCTGTCATAGTGGAAAAGTGTGTTCGGGTCAACAATCTCCTTGACTGCAGAAAGCGGCTGAAAGAGTGCATACTCGATCGGGAAAATGCCATCGCTGTCAACATATCCAAAGTAAGGATATGCATTCAACATGTAGTAGGAATTTGTGTTTTTCATGAACTGAAGAATCTGGAAAATCGTGTTGTTCCATGATGCATTGAATGCTGCAGTGGATGGAGGAAAAGGTTTCGGGATCAAATCCATTGCCTGTGGGGTGGAAACCTTAACTTGATCATTCAACTGGGCCGCAATCAACGCCTTGTGGAGATAATTCATCGCAGGTACCAAAATAGGGGCTGCGTGAGGGATGGTGCTCAGAACTTCACTGCCAACAGCAATGGCGGTTATATTGGTCCCAGGCGAGAATGCCACCACATTTTTGTTCACCCAAGCAGCTGCAGCAGATGGTGACTGACCAATCCCAAGAATCTCAGAATTCGTGACGCTGACCATGACCTCTATACCAGTATCTGAAAGGGCTGTCAGCATATGAGCATCAGCATCAAACAAGCGAACACGCGTAATCTGATGAGCCTTTAGGATGGCAACCACATCTGTCGCTGATGGCAGATTCGAGATGTCAGTGCCAATGTTAACACCAACAAATGCCCCTGCAAGAACCAAGACAGTAAGAACAATGCAGGCTGAGCTAAAAACACACTCCCTCTGGTTTCCTAATATCGTCACTCTTTCCCATTTGAGACGGTTTTTTAGCAATGGTTATCTCTCTCTTTTTGGCAATTACTTCAATTTCATCCACTCATTCTTTCTACCTTTTCAATTCTCAACCCAATTTCCTCAACTCATTCCACCCAACTAATTCATGAGCAAAACCAAAGATTGACAATGTCATAAAACCAGAGAGAGTAGAATAAAATGCACTTTTAACACTTCAAGAATCAAGATTATTGCATCTCAGATTACAGACACATTATACATTACAATTTACTCAAAAATTACCTCTAGCATTTGAGCACAAAGTGACCAGCAACACAGATATTCCAAGCCACAATTGCATCATCAGCTCAACAACAAAATGCACCTGTTTTCTTTCCTACAACTCTACAAGCCAAACAGTGGAACCATTTTCAGTTTCTCAGTCAAGAAAAACACCTACCCAGCAAAAATCCATCTTTTCGATCAAGCATTGGAACACATACCAACATCAAGAAACTATGAATCCCATGAGCTAAAATGATTCAAGATTTCAACTTTATTATTATCCCCTTGAATCCCAACAAACCCCACATCCCAAAACCCCTCAAAATGCCTTTACTCAAAATTCCAAAAAGCATAGAATCAATAAAAAAGGGAACTTTGGAGCACCTTTTTTGCTCTACCCAGCTGCAAAAACCCGGAAAGAGAACTGCTTTCAAAGATTCTCCAAGAAAAAAAAGCTTCAGCAAAGCCCTAAACTTTACATGTAATGTGAGCCCTCTAGCATGTGGAGAATCCAATGGAGCAAAGAGCAAGAAGATTTAGCTGTAGAAGTTCAAAAAATGAAACTGTGAAAACTCTGAAGCCTAGTAGCATTCATTGCTCAATTATCAACCTTCTTGAACACAAGGGCCCCACCAAGAATTATAAAAAAGTGAAAAAAAGAAGCGTCTTTAATTCCAGATAGTTACTGAAAAGATTTTAATTAATTAATGCAGTATGTACGTTATGTTATTTATGATGGAAGAGATAAATTGTCTGGCGGTGAAAATGGCATGAAAAGGACAACAAATCTTCATTCAGACATTTTGGCAATAATCCTAATCCAGTTTGTTTGTTCTGCTTGTCTTTGTTTTTTCTGTTATGTAATGGGAAAAGAAAATGGCGTTTTGTCCATTTTGCGAAAATAAGGAGCAACTCCATAGAAAAGAAAATGTTGAACACAGATTACCAAAAAAGTTTCTTCTTTTCTTTGACCCTTATAGTCATTTCTTTCGGGATTGGAGTTTAGAACACTTATTTGGGCTTATGGGGTTAAGTTCATTAAAACAAAGCTGAGTGTAATTAGATAGACTTTTTCTTCTGTAATACTATGTCCTAGCACTTTATTTTGTCAAAATTACCAAAGTTTAATCATAAAGTTCTATTAATATATGAATGTGCATAACATGTATTTTAAAATATAAATATTTTATATGTACATGATTAGAGATATGGAAGAAGAAAAAATCAATCCCCACAGTTTAGAGGGAGGAAATGATACATTTTGTTTTTCTCTCGTTCAATTGCACAAAGTAGGAAGCACTAAATGCCACGTGTCTACGTAAGATGTCTGGAAATGGGGTCTTCAGAGATTTCCCTCCACTCATAGTCTTCTATTTTTTTAAAATACCAAAAAACAAAAGAGAGACTCAAAAAAGTACAAACTCAAAAAAAAGGATCTTGAAAAGATTAGTGAGGGGCTCGTGGTATTCCTTCAGGCTCCATTCAGAAACCTTCTGGTTTTCCATTCTTGAAGTGACCAGAATGTTCCAACTAATTTTGGGACACTTTATTAGGGCTCCATCCCAACATTATAAAATGGTAATTTGGCCATCGACAAAAAAAGCCATGAATAAGTACTTATTTCATTATAAACCAAATGTCAAATACCACAAGTTCAAAAACAAAACAAAAAAGACCCAAAAACCACCATGGTTTAAAACTCCATATGCAGATGGACCAAGAAGCAAGATTGAAGTTCTACAGACGAGCAGATTCAGAATCCAGCAGCCTCTACTACTTAAAATCCAGTTAGGAACAATACTATTCAAGTTCTAGGAACTGGTAATGGATAGCCATCTCTCATGATCAAACAGCAAACAAGGATTCAGCTGAGGATAGCTACTGATAAGGTGAGCCGATGTAGCTTATAATTGTGCCCAACACTAATAATTATCGATGAGATACAATTTTAGTATTAATTCAAAAAATTATTTAACTCCTATGCAAACAATTATCCAATTTCTAATTTTTTTACCTTATATTCCAAGTTTTACGGTTCTAACTACTAATTAATATTAATATGAATTTATATTTTTTATTTTTAATGAATGATATATATGATAATCGGTAATAACCGAAACCGAAACCGGACCGAACCGGTGTAACCGACGTTCCTTATAAAATTTTATTAACCGGTAAAAACCGAAATCGATTAACCGACAAACCGACAAACCGGCCGGTTGAACACCCTTGTCACCAGGTTTAATGTAGAAAAAGAATGTGCAGCAATCAAGAAACAAACTTTGCAGCCTTCCAAAATCACCCTAACAAGTTAAAATTTTGATTACCCAGCTGATCTAAGTACACAAAAGCAGATCAAAGTATTCTGTACATATAAGTAAAATTCACACCATTAACTAATGTCTAATAATCTTGATGAACCAATGGTCAATGATGCACCAATGTTCAATGATGATCAAAGTATTTTGTACATACAAGTAAAATTCACACGAAAAAATGATGCACCACTTGGATCAAATACTCAGGTAATTGGATAATGTATGCTTCAACCCTACAGGATCTCAATTCTGCAGGGCTAGTTTTTTATTAAAATTTGTAATCTGATTACTGAGAAATATTGTGTTTTTCATGGTTTCCTTTTATTTTGTGTTTCATTGTGCAAAGACAACTAACATTCTGCATCCTAGCATGTCTAAATCTGAGTGTACTATCAAGAAAATGGGAGAAAATATGGCTGTCCTTGCAAAATCTGCTTCATCTTTATTGTAGCATGCAGGGGTTGCCAAATTATATTGAGTGCCAATGATAATAAATATTAAACACAATCACTGAAACATAAATTAGTAACCATACCTTACCTTTGAACCATTGTGGGAATTGTTTATCTCTTTCCTCTCCCTCTTGTCGAACTCCATTATTGACCATTTCATTGCAAAATTCTCTACGGAAAAAGGTTACTTACTTAGAAGTTTTAAAATAATTCAGTTAATGTACATAAAAATAAAAAACATACAAAGTACTTACTCAAAATATGGAATAACTTCATCGCAATTCTTCAGAACATATAAGTGGGCATTTTCCCTTTCTCGTATATCCAAAATACATGCCTTCGGTGCTCCTAGTGGTCTGCCGGGATGAGAAAATACCGATAATATCTTGTGCTCCTTAGTATCACCATCATAATTACGCTCATGGCGGTTGAACTTTGTTTCCACATTGTGCAAGTATCTCGAACATAAAGTCATACACTCACTTGCGATATAACCTTCAGCTATGGATCCTTCGGGACGAGCTTTATTACGAATGTATTTCTTCAGAGTAAATAAATATCTCTCGCCGGGATACATCCAACGAAAACAAACAGGCCCGTATATGATAGCCTCATCAGCAAGGTGCACCACTAAATGCAACATAACATCAAAAGAAGAAGGAGGTAGCCAGTTCTCTAACTTCGAAAGGGTGACAGGAATTTGAGCTTTAATTTGCTCTAAATCTTCAATTCTAAGAGACTTGGCACATAAAATTTGGAAAAACATACACAACTCAATTAGAGGCTCACTAACATCTTTGATCAGAAGACCACGTAAAGCTAGAGGAAGCAAACGTTGTATAAGTACATGATTATCATGACTCTTCAAACCTGAAATTTTACACTCCTTCTCATTTACACAAGATGAAATATTAGAGGAAAATCCATCCGGAACTTTAACACTCTTCAAAAATTGACAAAAGGCTTGTTTTCCCTCTTTTGTAAAGCTATATGGTGCATGAGCCAACTGAACCTTTTTGCCATCTTCTTTCGGATGCAGCCGTGACATGATGCCCAAGTCCTTCATATCCAAACGAGAATTAATTTCTTTTTGCTTCCCTTTTGAACTCATGATAGTCCCTAACACAATATCACACACATTTTTCTCAATGTGCATGACATCCAAGTTGTGTCTTAACAATAGTGTCTTCCAATAAGGAAGATCGAAAAATATACTCCTCTTGTTCCAATTATCCCCTCTTTGCTCATGAGAAACCTTTGTACGCATACTAGGATGCTTACTCAAACAATTTCCAGCAAGACCTTGAACTTGATGAAGTACTTCATCCCCAGACAAAGGTTTTGGTGGCAAACCTTTCTCCTTCTTTCCATACAAGTCTACCTTATTCCTTAAAGGATGATTTACAGGAAGGAAATAACGATCTTGCTTGGAGCTCTTGGATAATCTCATAGAATGAGTTTCTGAATGACAACAAGGACAAGCCAATTTCCCTTTTGCACTCCACCCCGATATATTAGCATAAGCAGGAAAATCATTAATTTTATATAATAAAGTTGCATGCAACTTAAAGTTTTGATGCCTAGAAGCATCATAGTTATCAACCCCATCTTTCCAAAGCACCATTAACTCTTCTACAAACAGTTGTAAGTATCCGTCAATTGCATCACCAGGACCACTTGGACCAGGAATAAGCATGGATAGTATGAAATTAGACTATTTCATGCATATCCATGGAGGCATATTGTAAGGAACTACTAAAACTGTCCATATACTGTAGGAAGTAGGTGAACGTGAAAAAGGTTGAAAACTCTCACTTATGAGACCAAGTCTAACATTACGAGGAACTGCTTAAAATGACTCGTGAACATTATCAAAAGGTTTCCATCCTTTTGAGTCTGCAGGATGCCTCATTACCCCCACATTTTACATGATTATCATGATGCCATGTCATGTTAGAAGTTGTTTTTGATGACATGAATAAACATTGCAACCTAGGTTTTAACGGAAAATATCTAAGGGTTTTATGAGAAACATTCTCCCCATTCTTCTTTTTCTTAAACACATCAATGTGTTTATCATATTTCCACCTAGAGGCACCACAAATCTTGCAATCATCACGTGACATGAATCTCCTTGAGAAGACTCTGGATTGCGGAATATCATGTCTTTGAATTGAGCAGGAATCTCGCCCAACTTGTCAAACTCGCACGAATTGCAGCGTCTAGACTACAGGGTACACCTAACTCGACTTGATCTATAAATAGCCTGCAGGTTTAGATCACAAGATTTCTCTATAAGCATCTAGCCCGCAGGGTACCCTTATAAAGAAAATTGAAACTTAAATAGCCCGCATGTTTAACCAACAATGAAGATAATAAGAATGTCTCAAAAGTCTGACTATATTTGATGAATGAATTTTTATAAATAATGTCGACCAAACCCCTTTATTTATAGGGTAAAATTCAGCCAGTACAAATAGAAACTGAAAAGAATTATGACAACTTTAAGAAGCTAATAGCATATCTAACTAGAACTCCTAAATGAATGTAGATATACTCGAATTCTTCTCGAAGCCATCTTGAAGAATATCACCTTATCTAATTTTACCAAATCTAAGTCTAATCAGAATAAAACTCATAAATTACAATATTTCAAAAATAATTCTAAATATGAGCACACTACCTCATTAAAAAATCCATTAGAAAAAAAAGTATAGTGTTGACCTCCTAAAAATACCAAACTAAGAAACATATAATAAATGACATTTTTGAAATCATATCATTCCGTTCATGGTCGAAAAGTTTCATCACGGTGGAGCACAGCATGTTCAACTGGTGGCTCGACTGCCCGTACGGTGCCATTTGCTGGTAATTTGGGCGCCTCTTATGGTAGCTGCACCGGAAGAGTGCATCGTCGCAGAGCACAAACACGTCTTTTTCTGAGTCACGCCACTGCTCTGTTCCCCTGCTGGGACGACGGCGACTCGATTATCAAGAGACGCGAGGAGGGAAAAAATCTGACGGAGGGCGTCAGAGTGATGGATCTGTAGAGATTCACTGGGTCAGGTCGCGAGACCGGGTACGTGTCGATTTGCAAAAGTTGAAGATGAGGAGTAGATGCGCCCCACTGGCGAATGTGAGCATTGGAAGTTTTGAGGATAATCTGACGCGGAGATGGCCCTCCATGCCTCAATTTGTTTTGCATTGAAAATTTAGCCATACCAAAATCTGATATTTTTGGCTCCATATTGGCATCTAATAAGACATTGCTAGCTTTCAAAGTAATGGACAGATTTGGTGCTACAGTAGAAATGTTGGATGTGCAGAGGGTAGTGCGCATTTCGAAAATGCACACCATGGATTTTCATTTTTTTTAAAACCTGGCCATGCACATAGCACATTTCCATAATTCGCTATGTTTGTCATCCCCT
>JAUOBV010000007.1:13886756-13898567 GCA_032360425.1 Rubia occidens
ATGGCCTCCGAAGGTCTTCAGGCCTGTCATTACACCAAAATCAGAAGGCATCAGAAATAAGATATTTGGAAGTGTTTTTAAGGAAAATATTCATCATACATGCATCAAAAGCTGTGAGACATGTAAGAGTTTATTAGACCAAGTGAATGTTCAATGTGAAAATACTCAACTTTGCAGCCAAAAAATTGGTTCCATCAAATTCAACAATACCATAAGGATTTCTCACATTTAATGCAGATCACATTAAATGTAAACTCACTCCCAATATTGACAAACCTAGAACATTACAACCAGTCAAAAGGGCCGTAAATGTAAAAGTTGAACAGATAAATCACAGTTGGAAAGGCGAATAAAATCCCAAGAACCCAACAGGATCAGCCAAGCAAAACTCCACATGCATAAAGGCTGGATCAGAAACCACACCTGCAGTCATGGCGAAGGTTGCGAACTAAGAGACTTGTAGGAGAGTCACGAGCTCCACCGCGCCCACCATATCGCCCCCTAGGAGGAGGACTGGGACTTCTTCCTCTCCTGCCATATCCACCCCTTGGTGGAGGTGAAGGACTGTAGCTCCTGCCCCTCATTGTCTATAACTGCAAGTCAAACAAAGTGGCACATATATTCAGACAATAAGTCAATAGCAGAAAATTTAAACCCAAACATATGAATATTCTAACAGACCAACATTCATATCTTCCATATCCAGCTTCAAGTATATCAACCAATAAAAATAGCCTCAAGATAGTATACAGGAGAAAAACCTAAAATGGAGGCTTGGAGATGACTATTGTGCAAAAGTGGACTAGAAAAGAATGATCAGCTAGAGCTAATACATGATAAAATGACATCAAATTGGCTTTCAAGAAAATGCAAGTATCCTCATCTCATTCTTTTCAAGTCAAAACAACTGGAAATTCTACATCAACTTGGATTATACATGATAAAAAACCTTCTTTTTTAAAAATAAAATTCAAAACACAAAAAAAAACTCAAGACTCAAACACTAAAGACCGAACAACAGCCACTCAAGAATGTAGTCTCAGTTTACAACACAACAGAGAATGATCAGCTAGAGCTAATACTTCATGATATATTGCCATCACATTGGCTATCAACTGATAAGTAATCTTCATCATATCATTCTCTATACCGACAAAAAAATTCACGAGAAGGACATAAAAAGACACTTTCTTAACGAAAAACAGGAAAACCCTAGAAAATCTACGCCAAACAAGGGACGAAATAAAAGAATCAGGAACCCTAATCTCGGATCAATTGCACAAAAACAAGAACACAATAACAGCTACGACTGTATTCATTCAGCTAAAAAAGTAAGCGGAAGAAGTACCGAAAGTGACGGCGGCGGTTGAAACGCGGCGCGCGGCAGAGTAGTACTATCTCAGTGCGTTAGTGTGTGTTAGGGTTTCAGAATCTGGAGCCCTCGGCTCGCTTAAAAAGACAGGAGTTTCCTAATTTGCGCCCTAGATCCCCAAATACCTTTCGTATTCGGATTTATGTGTATTTATTATTTGGACCTTGTAGTCTTATCTATATTATAAACTAACCCCCACTAAAAGACAACGTGTATAAAGATCCATTCTTGGACGTTTCGTATTTGATCCCAAGCTCAGTTTTTGGAGCGTTCTTCATCATCGTTAGAACAGGTTTGTCTTCCAATCCTCTGCGTTTTCTTTTTCTCTTACATTAATTTCTTGTAAAAAACTGTCTTTTTTTAGCAATTCTCAAAGGTTTTGTGTGCCCTTAAGGAAATTGAGCTGGGATTGTGTAGTATATACGGTGTTGCATTCCAAGTGTTCGACCTTTTGTCTAACGGATTGATTTTCGCATGTTTGATTGTATGCAAAGGGTTCAATTCTTAGTTTGGACATGTTCATATGAAACTCTTCATGGGAATTCTCGACAGGAGAAGAGCAACTTTAGCTCTCCAGAAGCTCTTAAGCTGATAGACTTCTACTGTTATTTGATGGTGCTCGAACAATAGGGTTTTGATTAGGCAATGATATCTAAATTGTTTATAGTCCTCGCCCGGATGAAACATCGGCTGTTGTGGTATCAATTTCGACACTAGTACTAGCATAGGATCAAAGCTTCTGATTTCCACATGATGATTTGCTTCTTTGTTGTTTTTTCTATAGATCCCCTTGGAATATGGAAGAAAATAATGTAACTTGGCTGGTTTACAAGAGAACTGGATACAACTATATATTATTTAATAGAGTTTCATAAGTAAACAATGCAATCATTCCTACAAATTAGCTAAAACCTTGGCTCTTTAGTATTTTCTATCCGCCCCCATGGTTATATGAAAGAAAAGATTCATTAGCAATTGGTTGGTTTCCAAGAATGATAGTCGTTGTGAAGTATGAAAGTAGAATCTTTTGAAAAATTGATCCCTCTCTATGGTGAAAAGTTTAGTGATGAGTCTTGCATCAGTTTATTGCCATTGATGATGGTAATTATGCGTTTGATCTAATGTGAAATGACGAATCTTAAAGCCATCTCCAGCTTTGCCTGAATGTGTTGGATTGCATATGATTTTATTTGCAGTTGTAAAGTACAATTGTTTCTTGGGTTGTATTGAAGTTGTGTTAGTAATTATTTTGCATGTGCATGGCCTTTGATGTTAGAAAGCATAAAGAATTGCCTTTGAAGTAATTAATGCAGATAATGAACCTACTTGACTAGAGGTGCTCTGTTTCTGACCTTAATTACTTGGGATTGTAAAGGGCAGTGTTATGGAAGAGCAATTCATACTCAGGGTTCCACCTTCTGTAGCTGAGCGCATTGAAAGCCTTTTGGCTGAAAATGCGTCATCTTCAGATGACAAGTCATTGGATTTAAGCTTCGAAGGTAAAATTCTCGTGTGGATCTGTTTATTGCACAATATTTTAAAGTCTCCCTCTGTGAATTTTGGATGTCTCTTACCTGAAGAAACACTCAAGTTTGTTTTTTTCAGACAAAGATTTATACTTTTTACTCATCTGCTGCCCGCTTAGGAATGAGTTATGTTTTGGTTTAGTCTGCGAGACCTTGTTGTTCGGACCTAATGGTCCAAAACCTTTCAGAAGTTGATGTTGCCTATACACGTGATTGTTTATCGTTCTATCAAGAAAGAAAGACCATATCATCTGATAGTTGCCTTTCCTTTTCTTTGTATTTATCATTTTTCTGATCTCAGAGGATGGAAGAAGTGGAAAATTTGTTATAGGCAATGACCAGTTCCCAGCATATCTCTTGGATCTGCCTTCCATTGTGGAGTCATACAAAACCTATGATGACAATGTGCTGATTAAAGCAGCTGATATTGGTCAAGTATATAATTAATCTTTTGAAACTAGTTTTGGCACCATCATGATTTTGAAGTATATTTCGTCAGATAATGTTAAATTCTATTGTTTTTCACTTGCAGATGATTATGGTGAAGGAGGAAGGTGACAGTATTCCTGGTGAGGTGGAGTACCGACATGGACTCACCCCTCCCATGAGAGATGCAAGAAGGCGAAGATTTCGCAGAGAACCGGATCTAAATGTATGTTGCTCTTTGGACTAAGTTATTCCCTTACATTAATTTTGTTCTTGAGTTTGTTACTAAGTCTTTTGTTTCTCTCAGCCTGAACTTGTCCAGCGTGTTGAGAAAGATTTGCAGAGTATTATGGCCGGTGGTACGGCAGAGAATATTGATATCCTTTCAATGTTATTAATTTCTTCAAATTCTTTTCTTTAGTCTTGAAGTTTTAATAGGTGAATTGAATTACTTATACCCCCTCCGCCTCAATAAATATCGCTTAATTTGACTTTGATAGTCAAACCAAGCCAACTTCAACCATTAAATTATATTATTTTATATGTGAGACTATTGTCATGTTATATGTTGTTGGATTCATCAAACATATTTTTTCAATTTTTTTACACAAATAAAGGTATTCTTAGTTAAACATTGATGCAGTATTGCAGTTGACTCACAAAGTCAAATCAAACAATATTTACTGGTTTGCATGATCACTAGAAGGGTTTTTCATTTAATCATATATTTAAGAATTTTGATAATATTCATTTACTCGTATGTTTAAGCATTTTGAAACTTATTCATTGTTTCACTGTATTACAGTGGGATTGGGTACTATCTATAGAACTTCGCGCAATTTTTTTTTAGTTTGTTTCTTCTAATTTGAGAGGGGCATGTGAATTTCTTGGACGTTGAGGAAATATGGATCCGTGATAAGAATGGTTTCTCTCTACCAGTACTTTTTCCTTTTTCGTTTGTCTAACCTTGACTGGATAATTTACATGTTGAACATGCTGAGCAAGATGATGACGGTGAGGATAAGGCTCGTAATGCAGCTAAGAAAGCAGAACCTAAGCCTCCAGTGAAGCCAGATGTACCTGAAGCTGGGACAGCTAATGCGGAGCCAGACGGAAGTGATTCTGATGAGTCAGATGATTCCATTTGATGGATTTCCTGATGTGCCAGATAGATCATGAGTGGTGATCATTTGTTCTTAGTCCTCATGTTCCTAGTCAAAGGAGGTTTCGTGATTTATCTCTGTGCCATATTTGTTATGCTCGTGTGTATGCTCGTGTGTATGCTCTTGGTCTCCAGTAGACTTGTGATGATATGTTTTATATACTACCATAGAGAGATCTCCCTTAATAACAGAAGTTTTGGATTGGTTGAAAGTTAGAGAAAATCCGGTTGAGTCATTGTTGACTGCTTCTGCGTTGATGTTGAAGGATAGGTGAAAAGTTAACAGTGGTAGAATATAGCTCTTTGTGTGGAGATTACGACATTTGCTCTTTATCCTGGATGTTATCTAAATTAATAATTTCATGTTATCAATGGCTGTAAAGTAATTTGCATAATGTATTTTAGTAACTTGAATTGCAGGTTGGGAAAGTTTGCAATCTACGAATGGGTTTAAATTGAATCAAAATGCAGGTGTGTCTAGATTTATGTTCTGGTAGGATTTTTTCGTTTTATCTTCTAATCCTTACATAAATTTAGAAAAAACATAAAAAGCAGATGGCATCCGATGGTTGATCTCTTTAAGTTCTTCTCTCTATGTTCACTTAAGAGTTCATTCTCTGGAAACCCTTTCATGATGTTCAGAGTTGTCGATATGGTAAGTGGGGATGTCCCTTTTAGCAAGAACTCGTGACTCATAGGTGCATTTCTGGTTGTAGTCTCGCAGTTTGTTGATTTTATCGTTATGTGAGTTGCATATCGTTATTTGTTGATAATATATTTTATTAGATTAGATGGTGTGGTGTGGTGTGTCATTGTTGTTGCTTCATTAAGTAAATGCCAGTTTTATGATCAAAATCAGATATTTGGTAGTAGCTTAATATTCAAAGTATGTTATATGCTGTCTTGCTTCCTTTCCAGCTATGTTCTTACTATCTCTTGTGCTGAATCATCACCCGTAGACTAACTATTCAATAATCATCCCCATTGAAAGCTAGATGGTGATGTCTTTGTTGTTTCATATACCTAACCAGGTAGTAGCGGTAGGTTATATTGCTAGTCTTGCATATTTGTTAAAATATGAATGACCATCAAGTTGGAGGTTTGTGTTCTGACCGAATATGATGGTGAGATGTGATTCATGTAGTCGACCAGATGTAAAATGCTGAAGTCAACAAGAGCTGTGTTTGGACAAGTGTGATTAGAGTATACTTGGGCTGCTTGTATTGACAAGTTGCTGCCATTTCCAGCTATGGAGGAACCTATATTTTGGACAGAGTAGAATGAAAAAGGTGGTTTATTTCTAATGAGGTATTGGTTTTGAGTATGATTAAGGTTAAAATTCACATGGCAAGTTGTGCTAATCCAGCCTTAATCCTTATCTAAAACTCTAGTTTTTAATGATTTCGTGGATTTGTTTAGGGCAATGGTGTAAAGGTTTGTTTTGTTTGTTTGTCACATGGTGCTTAAGTAAAGATATCGTGCCCCTGCTATCATGTCTTACTTTGTATCCTCAAACCCTAACGCCCCTCCAAGTCAGAATCCGGGTTAGAGCGACGCATTTTCTTGCCCCCCTTTTGTCGACTTGTAAAAAGGGCCCTAAGGGCACGTGTTATGGGCTGTTTAATATGAATTAAACACGCTACAAGATACTGTGGGGCACATTAACTGTGAGATTCAGTCAGTTGTCGCTCTGGTTACGTCCCTCTCCCTCCCAAAACCTTACATTGGTAACATAGTTCTTTAGTGACTGGTTAGTCGTTGGAATAAAAAAAAAGGAGAAATTGACCATTTCTAGCTTTCTTGCAAATAAAATTGAGAGCATTTGACTTGATTTGTTGGTTGGGCAAAAAGACCATCAACATCGACCTACTGACTTGCTTGATAAGCTATTTGCTTTGGTTTTTTCTTGGGCGTGTAATCCCTAATACATTTCCTTGGTTGGCAAGTACAACTAGTATGTGTGTCTGAATCACTATTCTCTACAAAATGGATATGTATCCAAAGGTCAACTATATGTGAGTGGTGTTTTATCTTTTACTGACCTGGTCGGTATACGAGATATTCTGTAATACTTTTGTACGTTCGGCAAGAGAATAATCTTCCGTCGATGCACTAAATGATACGTAGATATTCTGTGACACTTGTGCACATCGATATTCGTGCAAGAGTGTTACAAAACATATGTTTTGACCTCGAAATACACAGATACGTGACACGTCTCGCGTTTTTAAGTGGGGTGTTGTGTTGTAGGCAGGCTTGTGATTGGTGAAGGTAAGTTGGAACCTAAGATTTGTTTAGTGTTGAAATATAGACTTTGAACGACTTTGTTTTCTTGTAGTGATGTGTCTTATGATCTCTAAGTTGATGTACTTGGTCACAAGTCAACTGTTTGTGTCATAATTAGTAAATAGGCTAAGGAATTGTTGGAGTGAAATTTGGGTTTTGATATTGTCAAGCTTATAAGTTGCTTCTACTGCCTAAATACGAGTAAATGAGAAGTTATTGAAGAGGTCAAGTTGAATTTCATTGCTATATTTTTATTTTTAAGTACTTCTTATGCTTGGCATGGTAATTATATGTGGTATTTTTAAAGTGAGTTGAAGTATATGGATAGTAAAGGGATTAATGAATGGATCAAAATTATGCACCTTTTGTCACAAAAAATTAATGTGACAATTTTTTTTAAAAAATTGCTAGAATGAAAAGCGTGTCAAATTTGAGAGACGGAGAAAGTAAATAAAAAGAGATCTTTCGATTTTATATGTGTAGATATACTCTATAAATCAAAATTTTAAAGCAATTCTTGAGAATTTTTCACATTCGGTATCGTGTATCAGTTTGACTCTTTCGTGTTACGAGACTCGTTCCTATTTTCAGGTCACGTTCTTTTCGTCCAATCTTATATAAAAATTAACATAAGTGCAGTTATATTAAGAAAGCCACGACCTTTGTAGGTTTTACTAAGCACAGTTGCTGGTTGGTAGCTTGATTTAGTATAGGATTTCTCAACCATCAAATCTTATCTCCTTTGAAATCAGTAGGTAATGCTATAAGTTGGTGTTAGGAACAAAAACACAAAGGTCAAAGTTGACTTGAATCAATGTACTATTAATATTACTACGACATCGGATGGGTAACCACAATTGTTATGATTATTTTATTTTATACTATATAAGAAATGGGCAAATGCTTGGGAAAGACCGTATAGAAATATAAGGTTGAATTAGAATTATAGAAATGTAAAATGTTTTAGCTGCAATAGTAAAAATATATCATGCAACGTGCAGCAGTTATAAGTTTATGACTAGATTAATGCAACATAATTTATCTATTTATTTACTTACCCATAATTTATATATAAAAAAATCGTCAGATTGACTCAACAAAAAAAAAAGTCAGTGCAAAAAACAAGAGTGGCAAAGCGTGCATTTAACAACCAACAGGCAGTAGCAAAGTCTAGCTGGCTCAGCCCATTCTACAGAAGCGCGTTTTGGGGTTTTGGAGTAATTCGTTTCCACATTCACGCTCTCTCTTTTCTCACACACGCTTTTTTTCTACTCCTCCGTTCAGCTATCATTGACACACTTTTCATTTAAAGATGTTCATTTTATTTTGGCACATTCCAAATATAGAATTGTTTAAGGAAATTTCCAATTTTACATAAAAAATTTGCACTAACCGAATCTGTCATAGTTCTTTTCAGTTTATATTTGAACTAACCGAATTACACCCTATAACTAGGGGAGGCCATCCACGAAATTTTACACATTATTATCAATAAAAAATTCATATTTTCAAGTTTATTGCTTTCGAGCATTAATTTTCATTGTTGTTTAATCCTGCGGTTAATTAAGTATCAATACATTTTGTAAATTAATTTTGCGGGTTAATTAAGTATCATTACCCTTTGTGAATTAATCCCGCGGGCTAGTTAGTGAACAAAAAACCCTTTATTTGTGAGTTAATCATGCGGGCTAGTTAACGAGAAATTTTTTGAGCATTAATCCTGAGGGTTAGTTGGTGATCATCTCGTGCGACTTAGTGAGGGTTTGCAGATCTCTTCATTCGGTCAAAGATTTAAATTACGCAATCTAGAGTCTTTGCAAGGAAATTCATATCCTCGTTTGTTTTGGGAATAGAATTGGCTAGATTTCTATTCCTATCTGTAGAATGGTACTCCGTTAGTGAATTCTGCATATATTTATATGAATTGGAGCTGTTATATGGGGATTTTCTTTTGGTCGGATTTTATACATTGGTATTTTCTGTATTTACCTCTTTCCCCGAGGTAATCCCAAGTGTGAAACTACTACCCTAGCTTCATGCACAGGGGGGTTCCTGAAGAGTTAATCTGCCAGTTCTGGACTCGGAACTACAGGTCAGAAACATGCCCTGATTCAGGAACCATAAAATCTATTTTAACACTCTAACGTGTCAAATTATAGTAACAGAACAAAATTTAGACCCGATTCAAGAACTGATTGCAAAGGTCAGAAAATGGATCTGCTTGAGGAACCTACATCCTGTTCCAAACTCTGAACTCTATTTCCAGCCCTGACGATGCTCTGGAAGTACCGAAGTCGGGGATCCAGTTCCTAGATCGGAACTAGATGGAAGGCGTTTCCTTCACAGCTTTCAAAGGCGTAAAATAACAGCCTTTGAAAACATCATTTTAAAGACGGTTCCTATAACCGTCCTTGACCATGACGATCAAAGGCATTACCAGAGAAGTCACTTGCAACATGACTTCTATGGTCAGATATAACCGCCTTTAATAGGCCATCCTCCACTAGTGGTTGGAACGTTGGTGTCGAGCCGGAGCTGGGGGCGTTGGTAATGAGTTGGGGAGTGCTCGTTGGCGGCGAGTTGGTGACGTTGGTTGGTGAAGGTTTGAAGGAATGAAAGGTCCGAAAAATCAAATTCGTGAAGAAAAGGAAGATTTGTGAAGAAAGGGAAGAATTGTGAAGGAAAGGAAGAGAAATAAAAAAGGAAGATTTGAGGAAGGAAATAACAAATTGTAATAAGGGAATTAAGAGAGAAAAGGAAAGAAATGTGGTTTGGGTTATTAATGTTGTTGCAAGGAATAATGTACCTTGTGTTCACACTTAAAAAAACAAATTGAACTGCCTTCTATTGAAAATCAACCTCCGTCTTTCAAATTTTACAATCAAATTCAGTGGTTCAGTGTTCAGAACCTACATTCAACAACATTTTTAGTAGTTTTACATGGAACAACCATATAACGGTGCCATTAATGACCACTAATGGACCCAAAATCGTCATTACACCAATTTTTGGATTTACCACTCAAAAATTTAATATTTACACATAAATTTTCCATTATTCCCTAAACTCTTTATAAATTCCATTTGAAATCCTATCCCATTATAATATATATTTTGAAATTCTATTTTTTACCACAATTTCATTATGAGATGGAATATACAAAGTTTGAAATATTTTTTCTCATATTTATGGCTTTGCATTATAGCATTCACCGTTTTCATCAAGTACAATTCTGGCACAACCCATTATTAGTGAATTATGCTATTCAATCATGTATATGTGACATGTTGATCTCACTAAGTATATTCCAAATTATAATGTCTATATGATAATATAGATAAATTGAAGGATAATTATGATCGAACCTTTGCTACAGTTGTTAATTTTCTAACAATTATTCGAATTATGTACTCAAATATTATCAACTTTATATTAAATATCATATTTTTGTAATTCAAATGCATACCTTTATAATTATTTTTTATTCTATATTAAATACCCCTACTTAATGTATGAAATAAAAGTCACAATATTTAAGTGAAAAGGTTATTGAGGTTTTTTCATATATATATATATGGACTCAGTCATTGATGAAACAATTGTTATGTCTTATAATTTAAATGTTATAAATTTAATTTAAAACACATGATAATTTATATTTTAATAATAGAATAAGATATATAAAAAAGTATAAATTTTATTTTATAGTAAAAAATAATTATATTCCATAATTTATAAGAAAACTTGTATTTTTCAAGAATAAACCTTTATATTTTGGCAAATTCTTGAAAAAAAATCGTGTTTCCATAGGCATATGGAAAAGCGGGGTTGAATTAGAACTAAAGAAAGATAAAAGATTTTAATTGTAATATTAAAAAATTATTATGCTGCGTGCAGTAGTTATAAGTTTATGACCCGGATTAATATAAGGCAATCCAAATTTTTTATCTTGATTTCATTTAATTTGCAGTTTAAACTTTAATTTTTTATGACTAATTGGAAGATCGTCTTTCAAGAGACGGAATTTTTTTGGTACCGGCATGGTGGGTGATTATGGAAAGGGGTTATTATCAAATTAGTGAAATAACATATTAAGAATCATTGTTTCCATCCCCTTTTAAATGGTGATTATTGAGACAGCTTAGACCGACAATCGTCCAAGAAAAGAAATATACTAAATTGGGAGTATTGGTTGGCACGAACATGAATGGGTTGCACATCCATGATTCCTCCACACAACAAAAATCTTTGCATACAAGTACAAGCAACGTGTCTATTCGTTAATGCTAATTTCAGGTATAGATATCATCTGGGGAGATATTTACTCCATATGCGACCTCTTAAAACTATACGGTAATTAGTATTATCTAATAAAAATATTTCAGATAGGGTTAACAGTGATCTCGAATGGGATGGTTTTAGTTTTGTTTCACGGTACTGAATAATTATTTTACAACACAATTATTAACTCAAAATATCAAATGAATTTGCAGGTCTAATGCAACATGTTTTAAATTTTAATATAGTAACAGTCAGTGACGGAATTAGACCAAAAATCCAAGAGGAGCGGGGCAGGACATGGCGGATCCTGGGCGAGGAGGGGCGGGATGTATATTTACCCTTTATTCACCGGAGCTTGGAGGCGAGCCGGTGCCCTAGTTCCGCCATTGGTAACAGCGAATTTAAGCTACAGAAGAAGCGCCCATGGCCTAATGGATAAGGCGTCTGACTTCTAATCAGGCGATTGTGGGTAGGGTATTCATGGGTCGGGGCGGGTCGGCTGACCCGGCCCAAATTGACCCAAAATTTTGGGACAAATAGGTCGGGTCAGACTGGGTCATGGGTCGACCCAAATCATAAAAAAATAGTAAATTTTTTATAATTTATTTTTAGAAAATATATTATTTTTAAATGAAAAATATTTAAATAATAATAAAATTATAATGTATTTTATATAATTTAAAAATAAGAATATTATATTATATTTAATTGTATATTATTCACTTAATAAAGAAAAATACAATTATTTTCATTTTACT
>JAUOBV010000007.1:13902244-13912709 GCA_032360425.1 Rubia occidens
TTTTAATGTAGGCCTAATTATTAAATGGGTAGCACCGGTTTTAATCATTTCTCATTTTGTCTTTTTTGTTTGACTATTAATTGCAGCCTGCCGGCACAACCAGAAACCACACCGCCACCCGCACCGTGTGTGTCCGTATGTATTTTTCGTACGTTGTACTTTGTATCATGTGATATGAATTTGATCATGTGATCATAGGAATTAAGAAGATAGAATGTAAATGCATCTCCCCTAAACACGTTTAACTGTTAACATGCTATATCTACTTATTGTGATACATGATAATGAATATAAGGTGATCAACGTCAGGGTGGTTTCAAAAAATATGAGATCTTGTGATGGTATATTCTTGAGTAGCTAATATTTATAGAGTTTTTTGTTGTCTTCGGTTTATCTGCACTTCAATTCAGTAGAATTTTAAATTGGTATTATTTTGTTTAGTTGTGGTCTCTTATTATTATTATTTTCACTATATTTAATTTTAGTTTTATACAATATAATAATCAACTCGAGAAAATAAGGCCTTGGAACATGGAAGACTATGGAGTTAGGGCAATCGATAGTGTTCGGAGGAGGGACGGATATGGTTGGTCTCGAGATTTTCAGGAGAGAAGCGACGAATGTTCGCAACTACCAGCTGGGAAGGCGATGGCGATGATAGCAAGGGCAACTATAGTATATGTATGGGTGGAAGTGAGAGAGGGCGGAGGTGACGAGGGAAGACGAAGTTTGAGGATTAGATGGGGTGTATGGTGTTGACCGGAGGTGATGAGGGAGGCAGTGTGTTAAAGGAGAGCATGAGAGAAGGGGGGTGGATGGGGTTCGATAAGTTTGAGTTGATTTTTTAGGGTTTGTGGATTGAATGAGAGTGTGTGTAATTTTGCTTATTGTTAGGACCCAACTCGATTTAGTTCACTTCGCTCCAATGTAGTATAGTTCATTTAGGTTGATTAAGTATAGTTTGGTCCAATGCAATTAAGTTTGCCCAGTCTAGTCTAGTCAGGTCAGTCAAGTTTGGTTGTTCCAGTTTTGTTCTGTCAGTCTCAGTTCAGTTTGGTCCAACTCAGTGAAATTCATTTCTGCCAATGCAAATAAGTTTGGTTCAGTCCAATCCAATCCATCTCATGTTCCAATTTTGTTCTATTTCATGTTTCTCTTGCTCATTTTTAATTCTTCAAAAAGTAAATTAAGTTCATCGAAAATAAACTAAATTCAATAGAAATAAATTAATTTTAGACGTGGCCAAGTCACCATTTGATCACATCAATGGATGAACTGAATCAATGGGAGTGTCAAAGCAAAGATTAATTGAATGTAAGTGTTGATTTTCAAGTTGGAATAATTGCAAGCATTCAAAGTGAAGAATAATTCAAGACTAACTTCCCTATATCCTTGACTGCCTACAAAATAGATTTGTGGATGCACATTATATCATCATTACTAAAGTGAAAAAGGTGTAATTGACAAAAGGTGATTCAAGTGATATGAAAGGGTAGTGGAGTTTATGTAGACTAGTTGAAGAGATGTTTGAATTGAAAGACTAAGCTCTTTGTGGCTGCTTTTATAATGACACGCTCCTCAGTTCCAGGCACACTCATCATTTTTCGTATATTTGTCTCAGATAAAAGTACATTATTCTCGGTCATTCATTAAACTTTTTACTCTTCTCATTCATTTCTCCCCACACATCTTTACTACATAAACCTGTGGTGCCGAATATAGTGAAACGGAGGGAACACTTGTTGATCGTTTGTTGGAATTTTTTTAATTTTGTATCATAACTATTAATCCGGTTGATATGTAATCTAACTATTCTATAATAAAATTATTATGTTTGATGTTATCTTCGCCTAATATAATAAGCTGATAAACTTCTAACAGAGTATTGGGATCATTTGATGAATGAAATGACTTGATAAGACTTTAATTTGATGGAATGACTTCTAAATCTCCCCTGAGTTTATAAATCACTTTAGCAAAAAGATAAAAGCTAAATTTTATAATGTCTTTGTCAACTCATTATTCAAAGGAAATGGCACACATCATCAAAACACAGTGGGTGATTTAACCTAAGCAATCATAAAATAATATTAATGAGAACCACTTAATCAACCAATTACGTAGCACCAGGTGTAATCCCAAAATTAAAACACTGGTAACATATTTTCTTGGTAGGAAAGATTTGCTGTCTTTTTTTTTTAACTAGGAAATTGCCTCATTTTGTCAGTAAAAAAACTTGCAAGTATGAATTTTAATGGCCTAGAAACTTCAGTTGCAAGGCACGCTTAGGTCAAGCCAATATGCACATGTAATTGCTGACATATTTAACTGTCCATTTACTGTCATCCAATCCAGTAAAATAAATGGATTTATTCGGGTAGGTTTGATTATGATGGGTGAATGAATACAGTTCATGTTCATGGTAAAGGAAGATTAGCAAACAAGTTACTTTTCTCTGTTTCATGTTAAACTGCACGCTCTAATACCCTATTCCCCAGAGTTTATCTATACTTCAGTTTAGTTTAGTTTAATTCATTTTAACTGAAATTAACTTTGGTAAAATTTTGCATAATTTAGTCATATTACTACTATTTCTCAACGCACTTATTTTAGTTTGGTTCATTTTAATTCAATTTAGTTTAGTTTAGCTCATTTAAAATAAGCTATAGAGAACAAGGCCAAACACTCAACAATTAATTTAAATAAATGTTTTGCTTTTAATGTTTCAAAACATACATTTTACTCACATGACTAATTCAGTTTAATAAAATTAAGATTTTTATAATAAATGTATGTCCAAATTTATGTTTAGTCAATCTTTTACTAAATGTTTATAATTATTTTCTGATAACTTTGTAATAAAGTTGTTCTGCATTAGAGGATATATGAGTAGAGAAGGAGAGTCAAAAGAATGGAAATTGAATTGAAATGTTGCAGTTGACTATTAAATTGTATGTTTTTTTTTTAAATTTCCGATTTGGAAATGGTCTCTTTTACTTCCTCATCAAACAATACTCAATTTTCCATTCAATTTACCAAGTCAATTGTGTTACTACTCTATTTTACAGCAACATTCTTGTTTAAAAAAAAATGATATCATTTTAAAGTTTGAGTAATATGTTTAATATTAGTATTTTTAATAATGTTCTTTTATTTTATCTTTATATAATTATTTTCTTATTAGTAGTACATGGTTGGAGAAGATGAGCCCGCTAATTATTATTTTTTTGGGTTGGGTGGGGGTGTGTGTTTATAAAGAGTTTTAAATAATGTCGCTTAAAACGTGTGTTATTTTATTTTTTGAGTTCAATCATATCAAATCCTGTCATTTCGAGTAATTGCAGAAAATTTATATGTGGGTGATCTGTATGTGGGGAGATGAGGGCCAAATCAAAAAATGACAAGTGTTAATAAAAAATTAAAATTTAATTCATCCTTCTCTTTTTCCCTCAATTTGTAACTTGAAATGACATTTGTCGTTTTTTAATTTGGCCCTCACCTCCCCACATACAAATTCCCTACATAAAAAAATTGGGGTAATTGAAACGACTGGTTCAACCACCAATAAGGGGAAAAAGAGCATAAACTATTTGATCTTGAGTTCGACCACCTATTTCTGCTCTATTTCAAAAATTTCCAAATTTATTGCTCATGCTAAATAGCAGAACGTGATTGAACTTATTCGTGTGATACTTCTGTTTCTCGACGAGTCTCACCAACCATATTTTAGAATATTTCCATTCAACTTCTCTTATATATTAGTCTAATTCCATGACTATGTAAAATCGATACACCAAAAAGAACAGTTTAGATATTTTACTTGGTAACAAGTATCAGAAATACAGCAAAATAAATAAATAAATCCACACAACAAATGTACATTACTACAATTTTACAGTTTTGATTTACATTTTATGCAAAAGAACAAACCAAAGTCCACTCCACGTGCCATAGGGTGTCTTGACCCCCCACTCCCTCCCAACTCACTTTGCGCAGGCTGCTAACTATAAATTACACTACGTTTTCCTTCATTTTCCTATATAATCCCCTCAAAAGTTCGAAGAAAACAACGTTTTACAATCCCACAACAACATCAAACAAAATCCCATTAACCTTCATCAAAGATCAAACCATAAAGCCAACATCTTTACACATCATTTGCATTTTTCTTGGTTTTGCTTGGCATATTGAGCTGATTCTCTGTTCTTTGTTTCATAAAGGTATAATCTCTTTTCTTTATGTTTGTTTATATTATAGGAAAGATAGCCCTTATGGTTTTTGTGAGAGTATGTTAATGAAATGGTATGTGGGTTTTTTTTGTTTCTGTAAAAATGCTGTCTTTGCTTGTTTGGTGTTTTATTGTAAGTGAGATTTGTTTAGCTGCTCTGTTTTGAGGCTATGTTGCTTGAAAGATGCAATCTTTACGTGAAAATGGTGCTTTCTGAACTGGGTCAGAAAGGCAAGGATCTAATGCCAATTTTCTGCAAATGGCAGATTTCTTGTATTTCTGATTGTTTGTGGGACTTTTTCTTTGTTTGCATGTGCTGTTCTCTTTTTGCCTTCTTTTATGTATTGATTTTGTGTTGTTTGTAACATTGCCTCTCAGCTGTTTGTTAATAGTCTTTTTGTTTGTTTCTGATGAAGGTGTTTTTGATTCATTTGACAGGAATCCAGATTGTATAAGCTGTAGAATATTAGTCTGAATTTGCATGGGTGTAACATATTCGTGTCCATTGGGTGCTTACTGTGATCTGGACAATGGATTTGAGTCTGTTCTTGTGAAATCCATTGAGGATCTTGAACCCGAATCACGCGATAGAAGTGATGAAGATATGGCTGTTGTTAAGGTTCCACAGTTGCCTGTCCTGAGCTCGGGCAGTCCGAAGCATTTGGCTGCTGTGAAGTTGCAGAAAGTGTACAAAAGCTTCAGGACTCGGCGAAAGTTGGCTGATTGTGCTGTTCTCATTGAGCAGAGCTGGTATGATTCACTTCTCGAATGAGATTGTGTCTTGTTTTAGTTTCTTGTTGATGGTTCAGTTGATCTAACTTGGATTTGATGGTTTTTTTAGGTGGAAATTGTTGGACTTTGCAGAACTCAAGCATAGTTCGATATCATTCTTTGATACTGATAAACACGAGACTGCGATTTCAAGGTGGTCGAGAGCAAGGACAAGAGCTGCAAAGGTGGGGAAAGGACTATCGAAAAATTCAAGGGCACAGAAACTTGCTTTGCAACATTGGCTCGAGGCGGTATGTCAATTAATGGATCGCTGCTTTATGATTTTGTGTTTGTATGCTTTTGTTCATGATTTATGAATGTTTTCTGATTAGAAATTTCTTACCTTTACTGAGCAGATTGACCCGAGACATCGTTATGGACACAATTTGCATCTCTATTATGTCAAATGGTTGCATTCACAAAGCAAAGAGCCTTTCTTCTATTGGTGAGTTTGTCTTTTAATGTAGCAAATTCAGTTCTTGATGTGAAGTTTGCAACCTTTTTGTGTAATAATCATATGATTTGTGGAATGCAGGCTTGACATAGGAGAAGGGAAAGAGGTAAATATCATAGACAAATGTCCCCGATGGAAACTTCAGCAGCAATGCATCAAGTATCTTGGTCCGGTATGTTATCTTCGTTCATTTTTCTTTCATTCGTGGAATATAGCTAGTTTCATGGAGTTCGGGTAACTGATAGTTTTATATTTTGGATCATAGATTGAAAGAAAAGCATATGAAGTCACTGTGGAAAATGGAGAACTTGTATATCAGCATACCGGGGAGTTGGTTGACACGACGTCAGAGCCTAAAGCTAAGTGGATTTTCGTGCTCAGCGCGACCAGGACCATGTATGTCGGCAAGAAAAAGAAGGGAACATTTCAGCACTCGAGTTTTCTTGCTGGTGGTGCAACATTAGCCGCTGGGAGGCTAGTTGTAGAGAAAGGTGTTCTAAAGGTACTGATTTTTTGTCCTTTACAACTTTATATGCAGATTCGAAACAGAAATGCTTTCTTTTTTATGTGAGTTTGTTACTGATCAGAATGCTTGTCGTGTTTTCGCAGGCTGTCTGGCCTCACAGTGGTCATTACCGGCCAACGCCAGAAAACTTTCAGGACTTCATTTCCTTTCTGAAGGAAAAGAATGTTGATCTCACTGATGTAAAGCTCGACTCCAGCGATGAAAGTGAAGAATCAGAATCATTCGGGCGAGCAAATGGACACGTGAGGAACAGCTCGGAAGAGGATTTATCCGAATCCCTAACCTTAGAAGTGGAGGAAACCATCAACAAAGTGGAGGAAAATGCAGAAATGCCTCAATCCATCCCAACGCTTCGCGTGTTCGCGAGTAAACTCTCAAACCTCGAAATTCCCAACAATGATGGATTGATACTGTCATTGAAGTCTGAGAAGAATGAGGCTGAATCCCCGTCGGATGGATATGAAACCGCGGAAGAATCATTCATACGGCCTCCTAACGCGTCATCAAGTCCCGAAGAACTTGTTGATGGGATAGCGGATGAGGGTGTTTCCATCCTCCAACGGATCAATTCGTTTAAAGGGAACACGTCGTTTCAGTTGGGAGGGAAATGGAGCACGGGGGCAGGGCCGAGGATCGGGTGTTTGAGAGACTATCCATCACAGCTCCAATGCCATGCTTTGGAGGAAGCAAATCTGTCTCCAAGAAGTGGTGCTACTTTGTTGCAGAGGTTTAGCAGTAGTAACCTTAACAAGTGTCCATTTTCACCATTAGCTAAGAATTAGGCCATTTTTTAATTCCTTTTTAGTCATTCTTTGTAGATTTTCTTTCAATTTTTTTTTTGGTTTTTTGGATATCTTTTCTGATGTGCACAATTTTGTTACCGGTGCACATCAAGAGATGATGTATTGATTGAGGCTGTATATTCTTGATCATTCTTTATTAATAGGAGAGGAATAAGAATATGATCACAAAATTTCTTTTTGTTGGTTTTTGTGGAAATTGTGGTTTTAATATTGTTTGATTTGATCCAATGTTGTTGGAAGACTTGAAAATGAAGTGGCACAATCAATTCTCCGCGTATGATGACTATGACCCGGTCCTCCTCATACTGCTGGTTTAAAGCATTATTGTTTGAGCAACTCATATAAAAATGAAGACTCCTCTCCTAAGGATGATTATGGGTTGGGTCTAAAAAAATTGGATCCGAATCTAAAAAATATAGTTAAACGCATATTCGATCCATGCCTAAATTTTTGCGACTTAATTGTTCTCTCCTCTAACTTATATAAGAAACAGTATCATTCCACCAACTCTAAATCCTAATTTAAATATTAGAATGGATTTTTGTACAACATTATTTTAACCTGATCGGGTTTCGGTTCAGCACCATCCCAACGTAACCATTATTCAACGTGACATTAGTATGATGAGACCAGACTATTGATGATCCGTGACCTTATTGGAGTCAAAGTTGGAATCAGTCGATCATAAATCATGTTTGTTTAATTACCTCTTAATTTAAATTTAAATATAATATTTATTCATTTCTAAAAGTGGATATCAAATCTATCATTTCGCAAAAAAAAATATAGCACGAGTGTAATTTTCTCAATGAAAAAATGTATAACGAGGATGTGAAAAGAGCCAAATGTGGGCAGTGTAGTAAAATACTAAAGGCTGTGCGCCAGCTTTGAGCGCTCATACCAGCCGACACCACAACCATCGTATGGGAGGTAAGCCACGGTAGCCAGTCACCAGGAACATGTGGCGAGGCCGCTCGGTGCATACCAGGGATCCTGAGCACCCCTTGGGGTATAACCCCAAGATGGCCCATAAATTCCCCACACGACTGCGACCAAGGTTCGAACTCGGGGTTGCCCCCTGATGTACCACACTCCCAACCAACTGGGTACACCTGCGGGTGTCAGTGTAGTAAAGTACTAGGACTAATGTTTGAAGAATCATAGCCAGTTTGGAATTTGGATATATTCATTCATTCAAAGAAGCTCTTTTTGGGATATTATATTTTGCACTTTTCTTGACTTTGGACTTTTGAATAAATATAAGATGGTTGCTTCCTTACTTCATAATATAATACAAATATTGTTCAAGTTCATGAGCTGAGTTTTCTTTTAAAATCAAGAGTTTATGTTTTTGTTGACCAAATTTTGATGACAACACCTTTTCTCTTCTTTTGTGACACTTAAATATTGACACATATATGGATACTATAATTTCATTTCTTGAAGGTTACTTAAAGAATCCCTTATCAAAACCAAGTCTTTAACTTTGAAACGAGTTAATAAAATTACTAAAAGTCACAAAGAATATCAAAATTGTGCACACAAATAATATATGGACACTTCATTATATTTACAAAAAATAACTCGAAAAAAATCATTAAACAACAAGACGTGTCGCTTAAACAAAGAAAAATATGGTATTAGTGGAATTGGGGTGGTGGGATGCACAAACCACTCCTAGTATTCATTGGTTCTGAAAGAAAGGTTTAAAACTCTGCTCTCACCCATTCAGTATGTCGACAGTAGAAAAGAGAACACCGCTTCATCCTTCATTTAGCCCTAGTTTGTGCTATATCGTTTTACCATTTAACAATTCTCTATTAATATTAAAATATCAAGTTTGTTTAGTGGACTGTTTTTTTTTGCTAACAGTGTCGTTAATAATCAGGTGACGATAAAACGTTATCCCAACTTATTCAGTGGGTGTCATATCTTTTTGATAATACCATTTAACTCATGTTATATATTGGTCTGATTCCGACATGAGTTGACTATGTAGTTGAGAGAAGGGTTAGGAAGTGATCGACTTGCATGCATGTTGACCACATGTCTTGGCAATTAAGAATACTAATAATGACCTAATTATCACCAGTTCATGGCTAACAAAGTCTGATCAGTTGGGGATCAATCATTTGTTTGTGTTTCTTCTTGCAAGTTTTCTGGTACAAACATGGAATCTAATCTAACTCAATATCATTAGTTGATCAGTTTCTTTTGAGACACAATGTTGTAAGTGGCTCTCTTTTTGTCATGCAAATTCACAACAATTTAATTATCTCTGTACCAGATGTGGAATCTTGGGTTTCAGTTCATGAATTTTCACCAAATCTTCACCTTGGAATATTATTCTTATTCCCAACAAAAACATTAAGTTACACAAGTACCAGTACTAAGTACTGCTTCAGATTTGAAGTACTGTATCAATGATTTTCTTGTTTGTATGCAATTAATGTAGATCTCATCCAATGTGTAGGGATGTACTTCCCACTCATTTTCTTAAAACCGACACACTTTTATATTTTATTCTGTTTGTTAAGATCTCATCCAATGAGTAGGTACATGCTTTCTGTTTTCTTAAGATCGACACACTTTTCATTTTAGTTCGTTTTTTAAAATTATCACACATGCTTTTGTTTGTTTGTTAACTTCTCATCCAATAAGTAAGGATATGATCCATGTTTTTTTCAAAACCGATGCACTTTTTATTTATTGCAATATGTTTTCAAAGATTATCCCACTTTCTTTCATGGAAAAAAACTTAATCATATTCATCCACTCGTTCATCTTTTCATCCTTTCTGCTCAAATCTCTCCACGTGTTTTAAATTACATGGAAATCGATCCAGATAGTAATGTGTCGCTTTTAAAAGAACGGAGAGAGGTGATGGAGATTGAAGTGGTGATTGGGATCATCACAACAACCAGAAATGTCATGAATCATGAATCGGAGGAACACAATATTTGTAACTAACAGAAGTGAAGCTGGCAATACTCGAGATCCATTGAACCTGCTGAATTACCTTGTTTAATTAAACAAACATTATATTGCTCCACCCCCTCTGCATTTTCCAACTCCTAGGGTTTATCCATATTTTAAAATCATGCATCATGCTAATCTTATCCCTAATTCTCTACTTCATTTTGTTTTCAAAATTTTTGTGTTGGTTCATCTATCTTTACTTCATTTTTAAATATTTTTTGAGCTAGATGATGAATCCTCCATCCATCACATATTCGACAATTTCTCCGTGAGACGATGCAATTGTATCTGATAGAGCTGGTGCGTTTAAATTCACAACAACATATATAATTATCGAATACATTAACTATGATGGATCTGACGCATCTAAATTTCATGATTAACATATAAAATTGTCACAGTACTACTCCCTCCGTCCCAACTAAAGGCTCGGGCTTTCTATTTTTGTCTATTCTAAGTAAAAGTTTCATTTTGACTATTTTCCTTAATTGAACTTAAATTTGTGGATGAAATTTTGCCAACTCATTCCTATACTCCGTTCTTCCACATTATCAATAAAAATCCGTACTTCTAAAAGGTAATAGAAACCTTTGGATCAGACAGATGGAGTATTTATGCTCTGGAAAAATCTATTGGAGATGAGATGTCAATTGAGTGCAGTCATCAAATGAGCCATTTTGTAACTTCAACCTAAAGTCCTACTC
>JAUOBV010000007.1:13922675-13934773 GCA_032360425.1 Rubia occidens
CTCCAGGCTTGCGTTTCTTTGGAAGCGAATTATTTGCCGCCAGTGACTTTTGTTGTTGTTCAAAAGAGGCACCACACTCGTCTCTTTCCGGCAAACCATGGAGACCGCAAATCAACTGATAGGAGTGGCAACATATTACCAGGTTTGTCAAACATTTTTATTAAGAAATGACTTAATCTAATAATTAATACAAGTCAACCCTTATTCCTCCCAATGGTGAACTTTCATTAGAATGCGGCTTCATCCAATAAGAGTTGTGTTTCCTTTTGTTCAGGAACTGTGGTGGATACTCACATCTGCCACCCAACTGAATTTGATTTCTATCTATGTAGTCACGCTGGGATTAAGGTATATTATAATGCATTTTGCAGTGTCACTTTAACTTTTGGCTGGTTAAGAAATTGGCAGTTAAAGTGTAAATTTGTGTTAGGGAACAAGCCGCCCCACACACTATCATGTCCTGTATGATGAGAACAGATTCGATGCTAATAGTTTACAGATGCTTACATATCACCTTTGCTACACGTAAGCCTTCTATCTTTGTATGTCGATTGAAGTTTTTCATTTCAAAAATGTATCTAAATTTTCTTTCTTGTATTGTAGATATGCGAGGTGCACTCGGGCTGTATCTATAGGTCTGTATTCTCCTTCTCTTTAATTCTCTTTTCTGAAGTGTAGTGCAATGTTGAAAGTGTAAATTGTTTCTAGGGCTTTGAATCACCTGATAAGTATGTGTATGCCTAATTATTGTTGCAGTACCTCCTGCATATTATGCTCACCTGGCTGCTTTTCGGGCGCGCTACTACATTGAAGGTGCATACTCTGACAGTGGATCTCAAGGGGCTGGTAAATCGGCGACCAGGGAACAGAATATCCAACCCATGCATCTACCTGCCATCAAAGATAATGTCAAAGAAGTTATGTTTTACTGCTGAGGAGCAGCTGGCTTGTAGTTTTTGGATACGATTTTGCACCGCATTTTCGGCTCTTTGCTTTGCCGCTGTGGGACATCCTAATACTCTGTTCGGTATTTCATGTGCAGTGGTCAATTTCGTCAGTTGAGGATTTAGAACAGACATATGCCTTTTGCTTAACGCTAAATTTCTATAAATGAGATTTTAGAACACTATCACTTGCTTTTTGTCTAGTACCAGCCATGACACACGGCAAAGTTTTCATGTCTTTAATTTAAAGAATTTCTTTCAATTTTTCATGATATTTTGTGAGATGATGTTTCCATAAGTTATACTCCATCCGTCTCATAATTACTGGCCTGTTTACTTTTTCATTGTATTCAATGATTATATTTGATCGTCAATATCTCTAACTACATATAACATTTTCTCATAAAAAATGATATTTAGAAAATATATGTTAAGATGAATATATCAATATCTCACATGATATTTTTATTATACATGTATTAATTTATATTTAGGGTTAAAGTTCACCAAGTTTGATTTTGAAAAAATAAATAGGCCAATAATTTTGGACGGAGGGAGTACAAAGTGTAGGGACTTAAGTTCAGTTTTTCTTTCCATAACTTATTCAAAAACTAAGAACTCAAGTGCAATTTTATTACAGAAAGATAAAAAAAATTTGAGGGTTAGAGCAATTAAAATTTGGATCAAATTTGGGTTATAGGCCATTTCAATAAACTCGCACGAACATTACATTAGAGTAAAATATATAATTTATATATTTTTTTCCAAAAATATGTAGTGCTTGTAAAAAAAAAATAAATGTTTCACTTCTGGTGTTACTAAATAATATAAACCCTAAACTCCATATTGTTCTAGTTAAATCCTGAATTTTCATATTATGAAAAGACTATTTTTTAAAAATGGTCTTTTAAAAAAAACTTTATTTACATTTATATTTTGAAAGTTCAGATATGATTTTTTATGACTTTATACGCATTTATGGCCTGAAAGTTCTGATGCCAAGTGAGTGAAATTATAAATAAAATAAGAATTAAAATAAATGATATTTTTACACTTTTAACCCCAACTTCATATCGAAAGTGTCAATAGAACTCTATAAAAACAATAAAGTTTTAAAATAACCGTAACATTATAAAGAATTGTGCAGTTGTAAAATTTTGTCACTATTCCGACATTGACTCGTCAATGTGGATGTTGACTAGACTTGAAATGACAAAAATACTTTTTTGCCAAATAAATTGATATTTTTGGTCTCAATTACACCCCTTTTCTTCTTCCACCCCTTAACCAAGCTGCCGACCGCCGCCACCGCTCAGACAAACTTGCTTTTCCGACAACTCCATCAAACCCACCACTGATGATTAAACACGCCACCACCGGAAACCCTGGCCCAACCGCTCGGCCCCTACACACCACCACCTGCCGGCTAAAAGCTCCCACCTGACCACGTCACCAATCTCTAGAGCCATCGACCTTACCCAGATGACACACCCGACTCGATGACAATCCCTCAGGCGATGAAACCTCATGGTGGCTTTGTTCAGACAGAAGAAGTCTGGTAGCAGCAGCTATGTGACGAATTCAGATGCGTTGGTTACCTAAGCAGGTAAGGAAGAAGAAGAAAAGTCTGGTTTACGACATTGATGAGTTAATTGGGCCAGGGTTTCTGGCAAAGAAGAAGAAAAAGGGGGTCGGGTTGGTTACCTAAGACTTTTATCCACAACCCAACCCAACCCAGTTTTATTAGTAAATAATTAAGCTCTCTCATCCACATGTATATTCAACTATACAACCTACTTATTTCATTTTAACACTTTATCAACAACTCAACCAAACTCTACCTCAACAACTTATTTTATTATTATTTTAATTATATATCTTTACATTATAATACAATTTAAAAATTGCAAACACAATAAAATTACAATAATTAAATTCGAATTTAAATTTTAAAAAACATTCACAAAATTATAAATACATTATTAGTAATAAAAGAGTTTAGAGTCGTCTCTTGAAAGACGATCTTTCCATAAATTATGAAAAAATCAAGGTAAGTAATTAAGAGTTTATACAAGAAAGTAAGTAATTAAATTATTTTTTAAAAAGGCAAACTAATAAAATTTGAATACTTGGGCATTTTTTTATTTAACAACCCAACACAATCCTAAAATTGTGGGGGAATGAAATGTGATCCCTCCAAAACCGGGTTGTAAGAGAGGTTGTCTATTTTCAGCATATTTTAAATGTCATGTCAACAACCCCAATATGGGGGCTGTTGATAAATTTAGTCTTAGTGTCCAATACCTCGGTCCTCTTAAAAATTCACTGACCAAAATGCCCATAGGCCACAGAGTCACACTCACACAGTGATCTTCCACTGGCTTCTTCTCTTCTTATCCACTTTTCTAGCTTTGCTCTTCTTCAATCCTCAATCCCCCTCACAAAACCAAGAAATCATGGCACAAACACTTGCAGTACCAGTTATACCTTCACTCTCCCTCATCTGCAACACCAGCCCTTCAAAACCCGCCTTCAATTCCCTCTCTTTTCCCACCCCATCAGTTCATCACAAGGTGAAATCTTTTTCATTTTCATTTCCTGAATTCTGGGTTCTTGTTGAATGTGATAAAGATTGTGTTTTTATGAAACCCTTTTGGAATTTGGTGTCAGATTGGCGGATTGAGCATCAAATGTGCGCGTGTGGGAGGAGTGGAGATACCGAACAACAAGAGGATCGAGTTTTCTTTGCAGTATATTCATGGGATTGGGAGGACCATTTCTAAGCAGATTTTGGTTGACCTTGAGATGGAGAATGTGTTGACCAAGGACTTGTCTGAAGAAGATTTGACCACTCTTCGTGAAGCTGTCAATAAGTACACCATTGAAGGAGAACTTGTGAGCTTTTTTTCTTGACAGAATCCTGTTCAGTTTTTGGAGAAATTAAGATTATTTTAGCTGGTTGTGTGGATAAGATTGCTGCTTCTTGTTCTGATTTTGAATTAGGACATCATAGGTTTAGCTTCAGTTTAGTTTAGTTATGTTAAATTCAGCTAGCATTATTAGTAGTAAGACTAAGATTACAGTTAGTATGGAAACCACGGAAAGCCAAACAGGATTTTTCGGGAATTGAGTATCAATTGGGCTGATTTGATGTGAAAAGAACAAGAAATGAAGAGCATGGTAGCTCTATAGATGGAAAGTTTATGTAACAAATACATTTGAGATATAAGATGGTTTTGACATGTGGGTAAGAAGACCTTTAAGTTTACCCTATAGGGCTTGTACAAGATAATGAATCATGAAATCAAATAAAAAAAATGAAGGGGGTGATCTAAAGAAGTTGAGAGCAAACTGTTACAGAGGACATGTTATGCTAAAAGCAAAATGTGATTAGAACTTGACTGCGAAGTATGATCTATGTAGCTTACTTCCACTAGGTATGATAGCATTACTTTGTCATTGTTGTTAATCTGTTCCCTTGTCCAAGTAAGATAGATAGTAATAGAGTGGACGATACATGTTATCCCGATAGTGATAGTTCTCTTGCATTCCTCTAAACTTCGTATTACTTAAGGGATAGGAATTATAAGACAATGAGAGGTAAATGTGTCAAAGGGAAAAATGATTTTTTGATACTTGTTTCACATAACTCATCAATACCTGAAATAAGTTTTCTAGTAAAGTAAATTCCTTTCAAGTGACGATGGCTTCTTCCCTTAATATGTTCAGAGGAGGAAAGTTGCGCTTGATATTAGAAGGCTGAAGGAGATCCAGTGCTATCGCGGTATTAGGCATATCCAGGGATTGCCCTGTAGAGGACAGCGCACGAAGAACAACTGCCGGACATTGAAGGGCAAGAAGGTTGCAATTGCTGGGAAGAAGAAGGCACCTCGTTGATGAGTCGGTTTCTGTATGTATTTAGTAGCATGACAGTGGTGGATGCGATGAGACTGTTTTTCATGCTTTCGATTCATTTTTCCTGTTGTAAACTTCCAGATTCTCAGGCTTATTGGTATCTAAAATCTCATTTTCTTCCAGATATATTATCATACTCAACATCTCAGTCATATATCGCCGAGTCTTGCATCCTTTGTTTGTAGAACTAAGTGATATTGTAAACCATTCATTCAGTAGGACAGAGATGATGCTGTATATTGGGAAGTCTATAAAATCTCCAGTTCATGATTCAGAGTCCTGTTTGCTTTATTGTATATCATTTCACTTAAAATGTCCTGTTTGTAATAGCGTTTATCGTCTCACTTGAAGCATTATCACTAACAATACAATTCGAGATGGATTATTACATTTTATAGCTGAAAAAGAGGGTTTTTGAACAATCTTTCCTTCAACATATATTTGGTAAAAACTCTTTCCTGAAAAGTAAAAAGAAAAGATGCATTTTTAGTTAACAGTTTGTGGTTCTTAGGCTTCCAGTCCACTATCATGCAAGTACTTACTGTGTGTGCTGGTTATTTTTCATCCCTTTAATTCTTTGAATCAAAAAGTTGAGTTTCAACCTCAAAGAAAATTCTCCGGTGATCAGAGAAGCTGCCATGGAAGTTTTGAAAGCTTATTCCCCTTCATATGTTTATGTCAGTTTGAAGACTAAAAGAACCTTTGGAGCGAAATTCGACATCCCGATTTTGCAGAATAAACTCATTTATCAGCAAACCAGTTTAAGTTTCCCCTCATTTCATAGCAAGAAATCAAGATTTGAGCTTTCAACAGCTGTATCTTCACCTGTTGAATCCACAGATTCCTTTGATCAGAAAGTTGAGGAAGTGCAGAAAGATGGGAAATTTGACTGGTATTCACACTGATACCCTGTGATGCCTGTCTGTGACCTTGACAAGAGAAGGCAACTGGGGAAAAAGGTCATAGGAATCGACATAGCGGTGTGGTGGGATAGGAATGAGAATGCCTGGAAAGTGTTTGGTGATACCTGTCCTCACAGATTGGCACCTTTGTCGGAAGGAAGGATAGACCAATGGGGGAGGCTGCAGTGTGTGTACCATGGCTGGTGCTTTGCGGGTTCTGGAGATTGTAAACTGATCCCTCAAGCGCCCCGCGATGTTCCTCCGGTAATGAATCCTTTCTCCTCATTTTCAGTTCTTACTGCTGATTCTGCTTATCTATAGACTATACCTAGCTTACAATAAGAAATTGTGCCAAACCTTAATGATTCAGAAGCAATGTACATGTCATAGTGATATTGATGAAATGTACATTGCTTCTGAATCATTAAGTGCAAGTTTTTGGGTGTGGAAGTGTGGAATTTCACTCGAAATGTTGCAGATTCATACTTCAGGCAGAGCATGTGCTACTGTTTGTCCTAGTTGTGAGCAGAATGGGATTCTTTGGTTTTGGCCAAATAGCGATCAGCAGTTTAAAGACATATTCTCCGAGGAAAAACCACCTTCCATAGAGGTGATTGATGATCCATCCTTTGTCGGTACATTCATGACCCGGGATATACAACACGGGGGTAAGGGGCTCACGCTTTCATGAGTTTTAGCCTTTTAGGTTTCCTCTTACTCTTATCAAGTAGAAAAGATTGATATAAATGAATGCCTCCTGCGGTGCTTCTGCTCTTTTTTTCATCTTTGAGGAAATTAATCCATGGAAAATGTCATTTATTGATGAAAATGTAACGACATGGTAGTGAATCATTTCTAAACAGTTGGTGGTTCACTGTGAATGTGTACTTAACGGTTGATGTTCGCTCATTTTTGTCTGACTATAACGCTCTCAGGTATGAGGTGCTCGTGGAAAACCTGATGGATCCGTCTCACATACCATATTCGCATTATGGCATAATGAGAGCTCCACATCCCCAGAGAGATGAGATCCGAATAAAAATCTTGCAAACTCTTATATTACTATCCTATCTGTGGCTACCAAATGTCGAATGACCAACAATACATTCTTTGCTGCACTTTGAAGGTGGACAGAGGAGGAGGATTACCACTCGAATTAAGCGTGAAGACATTGAGCAAAGATGGTTTCACTGGGAAATTACAGCCAGGTTCATCGTACTTGTTCATTGCACCATGTCTGCTTACTATGTCTGCCATGTTAGGAGGCACTCCCGGTAGCCAGCTTGGAAGCGCGGCAGAGGTGATCAAGGAGTTTACATTGGTGTTCTTATGCATTCCTGTTAGACCGGTAATAGCAGATTAATAATCATCTCACCAAAAAACGCCGGGAGCTGGATAGATCGTGTGCTTCCACGCTGGATATTTCATCTCGAACAGAATCTGATCTTGGATTCAGATTTCTATCTTGTCCATGCGCAGGTAGATTCTCGATCTGTACCTCCTTGTAAGGTTAAGGTAGTTAAGTAACTTGTTAATTTATCTTCAGGAGCAAAAGATCGAGTAAATTGGATCCTTAAATTGGAACAGGTCCTGCTTTGTTCCTACCAAGGCTGATGCCCTTGTAGTTGCATTTAGAAGATGGTTAAACAAGTACAGTAATGGGCAATTAGACTGGAGAGCAAAGTATGACGGAACTCTCCCTCCGGTTCCTCCCAGAGAGCAGCTCTTGAACAGGTAAATTCCCACGCTACGCGCTCATATTCATGATTTGACTTTGGAAGGTGTATTTCTAGGAGAAAGATTGTTACTTTCTTGAGGAAAACAAAGTTAGAAATGCAGAAGGTTGTTAGTTTCTTGACGAAAACAAAGTTAGAAATGCAGAAAGATTGTTACTTTCTTGACGAAAACAAAGTTAGAATTCAATCACATGCGCGTATTTCTTAGATGGGATTCACATTGTGTTTCTTTCAGGTATTGGACCCATTCGATGATCTGCAGAAGCTGCAATGTAGCGTATAAAGGGTTCAACATGCTAGAGTTCGCGCTTCGGGTTTTCTCTATCGTCTCTAGTGGTGGTGTTGCTGCTGCTAAAGAAGGTGCGTTGTCAGTTTTCATGCGATATAGTCTGGTTTCTGTGGCTGTTCTGTGCTTTGTTGCTTCCAAATGGTTGTTTCATTTCGTGTACAATAATTTCCATTACCATGATTATGATCATGCTTTCCGCTGATGGTCGAAGTTATCTCAGTTTGAATCGAACTAGTAAATTAAGAAACTGTGGTCGGGACGAATGGAGTATTTGTTTAGTCTTTTGTGCTATGGTAAGAATTCTGTTTGTAGTATTTCTCAGCTGATCAGAGACTCTCATTTTAGGTTACCATATAACATTTTAACAAAACGATGTTATTTACAGCCACATTTCATACAATTCAAAATACATTTCTAAAGTTAAAGCTGGTACTTGAACAAGATTACTTTCATTTAACCAGCTTTTGACAAAGGGTATTTCCTCAAAAGAAGAGAGGCAGAGAGGGAACTATTTTTTAACAAGCTATACTTTCTCCGAGTATTTTTTATCATATAATTTTACCATCTTCAAGATAGATGTTTGACTCTAAATATATATTGTAATGATCTATGAAAAGTTGATTAGCAAAAAATTTGCGTAAAGATAAAATATCATGAGATAGCACATGGTGATAATACTAATTATATACTAATTGAATCTTGCACTTAAAGATTATATAATTTGACTTAAAAATGATTTGGTGAAAAACACTCTGAGACGGAAAAAGTAAATAGGTAAAGGTGTGTTTGGTGACTATTATCGAGCTTATAAGCTGTTTTACTGTAGTTTTAGGTGTTTGATAAACTTCTAAACATGTTAACCAAACACAAGCTACTAGCACATGAAGAAAACGTGAATTTTCATGAATGGGGCAAAAACTTTGGAAAATTTTCAGCCATATTTCATGACATAACAAAATGTGTTGTGTGCATTTGTCCATTTCCATCCCTTCAAACCACAACATTAGTGAACCTAATCGAACTTTCCCTGGTAGTATTTCATTTTTATAAACTTGGTATGCATGGTCCATATTCATTCCTTCAATTCATGACATCTTTTTGATAAAAAAAGTTGGGATTTTAAACATCTGAACTCTGATCTTTGATCAGAAAACTAGCCATGGAAGCTCTAAGAGCTTACTCCCCTTCATCTTTTCATGCCAATTTGAAGACTAAAAGACTGTTTGGATCAAAATTTGACACCCCAATTCTGCCTAGTAAAGTCATCTTTCCCTCATTTCAGACCAAGAAATCAAGATTTGCACCTTCATTAGCCCTACTCTCTGATGAATATCAAGAACTTACTGACAGTAAAGAAGGTGAAAAAGATAGGAAATTTGACTGGTTTTCTCACTGGTACCCTGTGATGCCTGTTTGTGACCTTGACAAGAGGAGGCCACAGGGGAAGAAAGTTATAGGGATTGATTTGGTGGTTTGGTGGGATAGGAATGAGAATGCATGGAAGGTTTTCGACGACATGTGCCCTCATCGGTTAGCCCCTTTATCAGAAGGAAGGATTGATCAGTGGGGAAGGCTGCAATGTGTGTATCATGGCTGGTGCTTTTCGGGTTCTGGAGATTGCAAACTGATCCCTCAAGCGCCGCGAGATGGTCCTCCGGTATTGATCTTCTGTCATCGTTTTCATTTTGATATTGATTGTGATGATCAGAGCTTTGATATGTGTAGTGGTTGTGATGATATCAGAGTTTTTGTATTCATAGTTCGTTGCACATGAAGAGTCGTGGTTCTATGTTTGTATTTCAGTTGTCTGATTACATTCATTCTTCAACGAAGTTGGACTGAATTTATGTTATTGTTTAAGATACTCATTTCTTGTTTTGCTTCATCATAGCGTCTTTGATTCATTTACATTCTGTGATCTTAGTGCATTGCTTTGATATCATTTTGTGCGAATTGTAATGTAGAAGTGAATTTGTATGTGAAATTGCAGATCCACAGCTCAAGCAAAGCATGTGCTACTGTGTATCCAAGTGTCCAAAATGGCATTCTTTGGTTTTGGCCTAATGCTGATCCTCAGTTTAAGGACACACTGTCGAAGGAAAAGCCCCCTTTCATTAAGGAGATCGATGATCCATCCTTTACTAGTCCAATGATCACCCGGGATGTAAAATACGGGTAAGGGATCTCCCCTTTCATGGCTTACTTTCCATCAAGATTATCATTTCCTCGCTTTCAGTGCTATTCACAATGGAACAAAAGCATGACAATGCAATGCAACAGTTATATGCTACTTGTTTATTATGAAAGCGCGATTCTTGGTTTTCGCTCGTGGTTAACAATGGTCTCTCAGGTATGAGATGCTGATAGAAAACCTTATGGATCCGGCTCACGTTGCATACGCGCATTATGGCATAATGAGAGTCCCCAAACCTCCAAAGAGATAAGAAATCTTGATGCTATTTACTCTCTATATCTGTGCCTACAAAATGACCAACAATACATTCTCTGCTCCACTTTGAAGGCTGATAGAGAAGGAGGAGTACCACTTGACATTCGCGTAAACACATTCAGTAAACACGGGTTCACTGCCAAAGGCGCGGCTGGTTCCTCGAATATGTTCATAGCACCGTGTGTCTATTATTCCTCCGCCGTGTTTGGAAGCAGTACAACAGAGGTAATCAGGTTGCACAATGCCTCATATTCTAATCATAATCTCTGATGAATGAGTTTTTACGTGTAATTTTCCGTGTTATCGTAAGCAGAATCCAGCCAAATCGAAACCTCCCACGAAGTTGATGTTGGTTTTCATATGCATTCCAGTTAGTCCTGGCAATAGCAGACTGATATTCATTGCACCAAGAAACTTTGGCGTGTGGATTGATCGCGTGCTTCCGCGCTGGGTGTTTCATTTAGGACAGAATCTGATCCTAGATTCAGATTTATATCTTCTGCACTTTCAGGTACACATCTGATTAACATTAGTATATCAGAATGGTAAGTAAAACCAATTCTGAAGGTGCTAGTCTATCTTCAGGAGAGAAAGATCGCGGAAATTGGACCCTTAAACTGGAACAAAGCTTGCTTTGTTCCAGCCAAAGCCGATGCACTCGTAGTTGCATTCAGAAAATGGTTAAACAAGTATAGTAATGGAAAAGTCGACTGGGGAGCGAAGTACAGTGGAGCTCTTCCACCAAGTCCCCCTAGAGAGCAACTCTTGGACAGGTAAAATTTACTTGTGTTTCTAGCAGAACGGTTGCTCATTTCTTGAGGAAAATGAAGTTCATTTGTGTAAAAATTTTCCAGGTATTGGACTCATACGGTGAGCTGCAGAAGTTGCAGTGCAGCCTATAAAAGGCTGAGCGCGCTAGAGATCGTGCTTCAGGTTCTCTCTATTTTGTGTGTCGGGGTTGCTGCAGCTGCGAAACAAGGTGCATTGTCGGTTTTTGCAAGATATGGTCTGGTTTCAGTGGCTGCTATATGCTTTGTGGCTTCCAAGTGGTTGTCTCAGTCTGTGTACAAAAGTTTCCGTTACCATGATTATGATCACGCCTTTCGCTGATTCTGATTCTCCTTACATATGTTGTTGGGTGATAGATCTTGTAGTAGACATGTTTTTACCAAACATGAATGAGATTATGTGTGCCAATATATCGAAAGTGACAGTGAAACATGATCCATGTAATCAATTTTATCAGGTAAGATGAGAACTTTGTAGCTCTTGTTCATGTGTGTTCATCAGTAAGTTACCAGAAGGGGAAAAAATAGAAGTAAAAGGGATGGGAGTAGACTTAAATTTCTACAAATGTTTTTCATTCACTTGAACTTTCTAGCTTGTGACACCGTATTCAGAGTATTATGGACGTATTTGGTGGAGATGTGCTTATAGGCTAAACCGGCTTATTTGAAAAAACAATGTAAGACTAGCATTTCAATTTTCCCCAAACAATTCTTTAGTAGTTTACCAAACGCGTAAAACTGAATCCAGAGAGCATTTCAGTCTTTATTAGATATGCAAACTGCCACATAAAAATGGGTTCTTGAGCAAACAGGTTTCTTTCTACTTAACAGTTTTTGTTCAGTCTTTTCTAGCAGGAAAAAAAATGCATTTTTAATACTCATACTACATGCATTTTCAGGGAATGGAGCCAAAATATGTTTCAAAGTCAAAACTTTGAAAATATCTCTATCTCATTCATCACACCTGTTGTGCAATGCTGGTCCATTTTCATCCTACAAATCTTTATCCAAATCTCCTTAGTATTTCAAAACAATACATAGATCAAAATTGTATTTTTATACTTTTATGAATTAA
>JAUOBV010000007.1:13957417-13973200 GCA_032360425.1 Rubia occidens
CTGAAAGTAATGAAACAGAGAAATTATGGGTGAAATTATTCTAGAACCTGCTTGAAACTAAAGGAAAATATTTTGAATTAACGATTGGTGTTTGTTTCAAATTTTGAAATGACGATACTTCATCCGCTGACTGCTGATCGCTGATCTGAAATCTTCATAACTAAGTGTATATCTGGTGATTTTGTGATTTTGGGAAGGTCTTATTGTACATTATATTTCCATAGCTCCTGCCACAAGATTTTCTTCCCCTTAAATTGCTACCCCTTTGGAACAATGTTCGATTTTTGCTAAGCTAGATTCTAATATCCACATTTATCAGCCTTAGATAATTAGTTTACTGTCTCGCGTTGAAGAACCTCTCCCTTTTCTTTTGAGGAAGTTGATATTGGAATTGAACATCAGTAAAGCTGAGTAACTTACAGCGTAGTTCCTCATAAAATAGTGAAACATGAAATAAATTTGATTCTTCAATCAAGTTATTTTTTATCATGGATAAGCTCAACAAACACTATTCTTCATATTATTTCATGCTAAAGACGTAAGTTTTCCATTAATAAAACCATGCTAATGAAGAATCACCATGCTAAATATTCACAGTCATTGTCCTGATTCTTTATTTTTGACAAATCTCTATGAATGTGGATGTATGATATCAGTATGAACATCTGGAATTTGTAATCTTGTGGGTGGGTGAGGAGGGAATAGTGTACCTTGACGTAAGTTGTGAAAGTGAGAGAGTCTCAACATTGGTGCCGGTTCTGGTAGACATACTGAATTTTTCTGTTGTAGGAAAATCATTTCCTGAGTTACAAGCTATCATCTATGAGGCTGTAGAAGATATCATTTTGTACTTTCACTGCATGATTTGAAGGAGGAAGGGGGAGGGGGTTTGGCTCCATTTGAATTTTGGCTCTACTTAAGAGGCATCAAAAGACCATGCCATTACGAATGGAGAAGTAACAGGTGATATTTATTTTCTTAGTACTCTGCTCTCATTAAACACTTGTATGATTGATGTTACCCTCAGTAGAGTGGGAAATTAATCAGAAGCAGACTAAAGCACTTGAGAATTTAGATTCTTAGTTGCTTTTATTTTGTAATGTAGTTTTTGTGCAAGGAACTTTTCAAGGAGAGCGGGATTGGGGAATTTAATATGCTCCATAGGCCATAATAACATTCTAACAGCGTGGGAAGTCATTGATGTATGTTTTCATGTAGTGTTGAAACACCTTCATCATTACTTGTTTATCCTGAATTCAATTTTGTTAAGATGTGTTGGGTTTTCAATTTGCAATCTTCATGATATCCAGTGTTAAAGATAATTTTCTCTCCTGTAATGCTTTGAAAATTTGGTTTTTTACGTATCACGCTCGTATCTTACTTGAACGACTTGCAAGACTTAATGCAGTGGAGCATGTACAAATTTGTGATGTCGTCATTGGCTTGTTCAGGTGGATCTCAGATTCTTTGATAGACCAGTTAAATTAACTCCTGTAGCTTGCATTGTTGACTCATGGGAATTTTCATTCAGTTTCGAGTTATATCTCTATTGTCATGGTGTGGTCATTTGTATGTTCGATTGATTTGGTTATCTAACCTTAAACTCGGGTTGGTGTCTTCAGCCTTATTGAGAAGTTGATCTCTTCAGGTTATGGGGCTCCTTGTCAAGTGCCGTTTTGTAGTTTGAGTACCTCCTCTGTAGCTGTTTCTGACTGTATGGAGACTTCAAATTCAACCATCAATAGATCCTTTATTGATCTTCCTAAGGATGTTTTTGAGATGCTTGTGTCTGTGGGACCTTACATGTACCGAAACTTTGTTACTCCAGAAGGTATATTTCTTGTATTTGCATTTCTGTATCTAATGGTATGTTTTACTGATCACTTTTTCCAATTACTTCGTTGATATTTAGTTCTGCAGAGTGCTGCGAGCCGATTATATTTGTGCCCAATAGTTTTGAAAGAATGGTGATGGACCATTTTGACAAATTTCTATGAATGTGGATGTATGATAACTGTGTAAACACCTGGAATTTATAATCTTATGGGTGGGTGAGGAGGGAATAGTGTACCTTGAAGTAAGATGTGAAAGTGAGAGAGTCTCAAAATTGGTGCCGGTTCTGGTAGAGATATTGAATGGTTCTATTGTAGGAAAATCTCGAGTTACAACCAATCATCAATGAGGCTGTTGAAGATATCATTTTGTACTTTCACCGCATGATTTGAAGGGGGGGTTTGGCTCCATTTGACTTTTGGCTTGACTTAAGAGGCATCATGACCTTGCCATTACGAATGGAGAAGAAACAGTTAATATTAGTTTTCTTTGTACTCTACTCTCAGCATATGAAACACTTGTATGATTGATGTTTCCCTCAGGATTGTGGGAAATTAATCAGAAGCTGACCAAAGTACTTGAGAATTTAGATTCTTAGTTGCTTTTATTTTGCAATGTTGTTTTTGAGCAACTAACTTTTCTAGGAGGGCGGGATTGGGGAATTTAATATGCTCCATAGGCCATAATAACATTCTTAACAGCGTTGAAATTCATTGATGTATGTTTTTATGTAGTTTTGAAACACCTTCATGCTTACTTGTTTATCCTGAATTCAATTTTGTTAAGATGTGTTGGGTTTTCAATTTGCAATCTTCATGATATCAAGAGTTAAGGATAATTTTCTCTCCTGTAATGCTTTGAAATTTTGGGTTTTTAGGTATCACGCTCGTATCTTACTTGAACGACTTGCCAGACTTAATGCAGTGAAGCTTGTACAAATTTTTGATGGCTTGTTCAGGTGGATCTCAAGTTCTTTGATAGACTAGTTTAATCATCTTCTGTAGCTTGCATTGTTGACTGATGGGAATTTTCTTTCAGTTTTGAGTTATATCTCTATTGTCATGGTGTGGGCATCTGTATGTTCGATTAATTTGGTTAGCTAACCTTAAACTTGGGTTGGTGTCTTCAGTCTTATTGAGAAGTAGATCTCTTATGGGGATCCTACCTGCTCAAATACTCCTTCATTGTATGGAGGGCAGTCAGAGGTCGGCTTGCCACAAAGGATATATTCGGGAATTATAATGGCGAGAGGTGCTGCCCCTTTTGCAGAGCGGCACCGGAAAGTGCCCAGCACCTGTTTTTCAGTTGTGGGTTTACAAGGGACATTTGGGATCCGGTAAAGGAATGGATGGGGCTGCGAAGAAGGTGTTACACCATCAAAGGAGCAGCCAGGTGGATCACAAGAGAGGCACACGGTGCAAAGGATGCTGCCAGGTCCGGTATTCTTGCGACGCTTACCACTGTATACTTTATCTGGAAAGCGAGAAACAGTTTAGTAAAGGAAGGAAAAACAGCATCAGTCCCAGCCTTGAAGCACCAGATTTTCATCCAGATTTACACCTTGTTATATAAATTATACCCCGGTTATCAGTACTGCCAGCAAACACTGAACTCTTGGCCAACCAGAAATTCCCATAGGTCCGAATTTTGAAAATTCATAGGTCCAGTGATCGAAGATTCGATGGTACAGAGTTTAAAGGTTCTGAGTTTGGTCAGAAACTTGGTTCGTGGGTTCACATCAAAGGTTCGAAGGTCCAGATTTCTATGGTTTGAAGATCCGGAGCTTGAAGGTCCGAAACGCCAGTGTTCGAAGGGTCGTCGGTTCAGAACTCGAAAGTTCAGGGTTAAGAGTTCATCGGTCCACAGTTACAAGGTCTAAAGTGCAAGGGTTCCAAGTTCCAAAGGTTGGAGAGTCGAAGGTTCACATCTCGAGGGCTCGTATGGCCGGAGTTCGAAGGTGCGAAGGTTCAAAGCTCGAAGGTTCAGAGTCCACAATTCAAGAGTTTGAAGGTTCGAAGGCCCAGAGTTCGAAGGTCCGAAGGTGCACAGCTTGAAGATCCATAGCTCGAAGGCCCACTGGTCCGGAGTTCGAAGGCCCACAGGTTGAAGGTTAATAGGTGTAGAGTTCGAATGTTCGAAGGTCCACAGTTTGAAAATTCGAAGGTCCACATATGGAAGAAAGCTCAAAGATTCCAATTCCTGCTCACTATACCGGTGGTGTGCAGTAATGCAAAATCCGGTTATGGTTGCCTACTTACCAAAAGTAGGGAGGGCAGTCCAAACTGCTACGCGGAGTCACGCGGTTAAGATGACTCACTTTGATGCTACTCGGTGGCACCATCGTATCATAAATTCCGAAATTGTGCGCTCACCGGTAACGCACAATAACATCAAATCCGGTTATGGTTGCCCACTTACCTAAAGTGGGAATGACAGTACAAACTGTTACGCAGAGTCAAGCGGTTAATATGGCTCACTTTGGTGTCATATCGGTGGTACCATCGTATTACAAATGCCGATTTGTGCTCCCACCGGTAACGCACAATAAAACCAAATCCGGAAATGGTTGCCTACTTACCAAAAGTGGGAAAGGCAGTATAAACTGCTACGCAGAGTCAAGCGGTTAAGATGACTCACTTTGGTGTTAAATCGGTAGCGCCATCGTATTGTGAATCCCGATTTGTGCGCCAACCGGTAACGCACAATAGCATCAAATCCGGTATTGGTTGCCAACTTACCAAAAGTGGGGAAGGTTATTACAGAATAACCACTCTGACACTATATCGGTGGTGCCACCGTATCTCCAAATCCGATCTGTACTATCTTCACGGTGTAGTACAGTAACCACAAACCCGTCCACAGTTGCTCACTTACCAAAAGTGAGGTGGACAGTTACAGAACTGTCACGCCGGTATACGTGGAATAAGTATACCAGGAGGTCCCATTGCAACGATGACACGGTTACGCTATCACATGGGGGTTTAAAGCCAAGATCACACAATACTTAGGGGCTCACATTTCGACCTTGAGTGGGATCTTGCTCACAATCCCAAGCACAGCATACACCCCTGGTGCACCTGGTTAGCAACCGTTCGGATCAACATCATTGGAGCACCATTTGGCACATCACTTGGCGGCAACTCATTTGGCGCTTCACTCTTCACTCTGTCAGCAATCCATTTGGCGCATCACTACTAGCATATTTTTAGGATGTAAGGCATGTTGCGATAGACTGTTATGAAGAGCTTCTTAAATTATGGACTTGCGTTAACATTTCCAGAAATAAAAATGGTACTTAAACTTTTTAAATATAAAATTACTCAATTGTGTTGGTTTTGCTTATCTGTGCCTTTTTTCGTTGTATGTCTCTAACCCAGATATTTGACAGGGATTACTGTCGTAGAGCTCTCTTTTCTTGGAGAACTCTTGGGCCTCATGGTCCAACAGAAGACGCTAATGCTGTTTTATCCAAAAGTGTTTCCATCATTTTTCAAGGCTTTACTGATCTCCTCAAATGAGAGCCTTCTAGTGCTAAAAATTATTAGAAAGAGGTTTGCACGTTATCTCTTATTGTCTCGTCAATATTTATTTACCACACCATGCCACTGATAAGGCTCATTTTTCATGTTCCTTTTCAGAATTGATCAGTCAACAAAAGATGATATCTTGTGTTTCTTGTTAAGCTCAGCTCATAGGCTTTATGTCTCTGCAAAGGTTACATACACAATTTGTATTTGATTTTTATTTTCTAAATTGTAGGAATGTTAAACTGACAGAAATGTTTTATGGGATATGGCAGCTGAAAATATTTTCTCTGCTGAAAGGTTTGGGAAACAAAGTTATAGAGATTAGTGACATAAAATCATTACTCGGTGTTTTCTGCAAAGGCGCCGAAAGTACCTTATCATGCTTAATGAGTCAACCCAAAAATTGTGCCGAATAGATATTGATTTCCTCAATCTACTTCTGGAGGTATAATTCATTGCGATCTCCGCATAGTATGCCCTTTTTGGTGTTGTATCAGTAGTTTTTGATGAGTTCATTTCTTTCTTCCTAGATGTTACTATGTCTACTTTAGTAAATGGGGGTACATCTAAAGAACCAGCTGTTGTGGAGCCTTGCATAATTGTTCTAAAACATCTTAGCTATTCCCTGTATTTATGTTTGAAGGCTGAAAATCGGGTATGTTTAAATATGTCTGGGTGTCAATAGTTTGAAGTTTATATTTATTCTGCTGGTTGATGTATTAATTCAATGCAATCACTATATTGACCAATGATTTATCCAGTGGGGTCTATTGTGAAAAACTGGAAAAATTCTATTTCTTTCTCCTTTGATGCCGATATGCTTCTACATATTTAGATTAAAAGTGTAGAAATGTGTTCACTTGACTGCTCTTTTCTTGGTTAATAAAGTCTTATCCTATACTTACTCATGTGCTTATTTGAATGAACATGGTTTGTCCTAGAGTTTGAAAGTGACGGGTTTTTATTGTTTTCGTATTGTCTACCAATATGATAGGCCTTTTACTAGGAGTTATATGTTAGCTGTATAATGCTTTTTCACTGTTTTGGTTTTTCATTAAACTGGCAGGGTTTGCTGGTCAAGTCTAGGCTGAAAGTCTCCTCTATTTTGAGCATCTCTTCTCTCTAGCAGAAGCAGATGGAGATTTACCAATTCAGCCACTGAAAGTCTCCGCTTTTTTTAGCATCTCTGCTCTCTGGCAAAAGCAGACGGAGATTTACCCATTCAACTACTGAATGGATTTCCTTCACTTCTTGTACCACTGACTAGTGATGATCAGGTTTGAATTCACAAACGTTTTTCACCCTCTGATCATTAAATCAAGTCTTTTAAAACTGTACATGTCCTAGTATGAACCAAAAGCGAAAGGTTACCAAACTACATTCTTTTCAAGATTATTCTGACCTGAGTCTTGCATTGATTTCTTCATGCTTTATTTTTTATCGTCTAGTTTTCTCAAGTTACCTGAGTTGGATATGCAATCTTTAAGTAAGTTTCTTATATTTTTAGGATGTACGGCATGTTGCGATGGGCTGTTGTGAAGAGCTTTTTAAATTATTGACCCGTTTTAACTTGTCCAGAAATAAAAAAGGTTTTAAAACTTTTTAATTATAAAAATTACTCAACACTGTTGGTTTTGGTTATCTGTGCCTTTTGTCGTTATATGTCTCTTACCCAGATATTTGACAGGGAATAGTTTCGTAGAGCTCCCTTTTTTGGAGAACTCTTGGGATTAATGGTCCGACAGAAGACGCTAATGCTGTCTTATTCAGAAGTCCTTCCATTTTTTTCAAGGCTTTACTCAGCTCCTCAAATGAGAGCCTTCTAGTGCTAAAAATATGTTAGAAAGAGGTTTGCACTTTATCTCTTGTTGTCTCGTCAATATTTCACGTATCTAAGCTGCTATATGTTGAAGTTTTGGCTCTCTGTTTCAGTATTGATTCCACCTCTCTGCTGAAACCTGTTTCAGATTATCTAAATTCAGTTTAGTTTCATTTTTTAAGGCATGCCTTTAAGCTATTTTCATTCACAATTCTTGTTTGCTTCTCTTTGACACTTGTATATATTAAAACTTTGCTAATGTGGTACATAATGTTTTTATTGAAATATGCATTCAATATTTTTGCAGGTGCATGCTGCTTCAGCAGTGCTCAACTTCAGTGAGAACTGCACTCCTCCAGATATTCTAAATTCTTACTTGGATGGGATTGTGAGCTAACTGCTTGTTCTTCTGCAGGTATTGATTATAAAGAGCTTTCACGTTGTCTTCTTTTTTTGTATGTATAATCTTTTTGGGGTTTCTATATGGTCATTAACGCCATTTTAAATGTAGAATGGTAAACAAATGGTTTAAGAAAGAGAGCCTTAACTGTTTTGGCTTTAGTTGCAGATTCATCCCAGGTAGACCATGTCTATATTGTTTCTATTTAATTTATGTTTTGTTACTCTCGACAAATATTCTGACGCTGTATGTTTGACAGGAGCACTTTCAAAAATACTATGACGCTGTCCTGCCTTACCTGAAAACTATATTGGTGAATGCAAATGATAAATCAAATTGCATGCTTCGTGCAAAAGCCAGTAGTGGAATATGCATAAGCTTTGCTTAGTTGGGATGGCTATTGGGAAGGACAAGTTTAGGGATGATGCTAAGCAGGTAATATGATGTCTGATAAAAGTAGATGATATTGAGAGCAGCCGAGTGTATTAGCAGTGGCATTGAATTGTGGACTATTAATTTTGTTATATATATTTGATGAAAATCCAACCGCTGTGTGTCACTATTTTGATAACTAATACCTTTTGTTTCAATTGGACTAATAATATAATTATGATTGTATATAGTTTGGAAGTTCTCATGCATTCAGTATTTCACCATTTCCTGTTAACGACTTGGGTTGTTCAGTAATAATATCTCATGTTAGTCACCTGAAATATTTTTGTAAAGGCTCTTGTTTCATGTACCAGGAGATGGAGGTACTTATGTCTTTTCAAGGATCTCAAATGGAAAATGATGATCCAACTACAAGTTACATGCTCCAAGTATGAATTTGTCCCCATTTCTGAAGTTATCTTCTTTTGTGATTTTTCACTTCCATGGCAGAGTTTGGCTAAACTATAAAATGTACTGAATTGTGTAGGCATGGGCTCACTCTGTAAGTGCCCGGATTTCCTTCCTTACATGAGTGTAGTTATGCCACTTTGCTTTAGTCTGCTCAGTTGAAACCTGATGTGACCATAACATCTGCAGATTCAGATAATGAACTTGATGATTATGATGATGATAGGTAACTTTTGTTGACATGGTGTACAGTTACTTGCATCGAGTGAGATACATTTCCTTTAGATTCCGGATTATCCTAAGACTTATATTTGTTGCAGCAAGGAGACTATTAGTTTGGGGGATAAAAGAATAGGGATTAAAACTAGTGTATTGAAGGAGAAAGCTACAGCTCCTAACATGCTATGCTGCTATGCCGATGAGTTGAAGGAAGGTTTCTATCCTTGGATTGATTAGGTTTGTATGCAAGTCTACTATTATTTTTGTCATTTAATTGTAACTATATTAGTTTAACTAAGGCCTCATATATTTTGAATGCAAAATAGGTTGCTCCAACTCTAGTTCCCCTGCTTAAGTTTTATTTCCACGAGCAAGTAAGGAAAGCCGCTGTTTCAGGTGAGTTGATTTTTCCAAAAAAAATCCTTTATTGGTGTTGTGAGGGATTTTTATGTACTTGTCTGTTTATTCTACCTTATATTTTACTTGTTTGCAAATCCATCCAATTGCAGCATTGCCGGAACTCTTGCGGTCAACATGGTTGGCTGTAGAAAAAGGGATTGCCCAAGGCCGTACTGAAGTTATGTCATCATTAAACATGGGCACAAGTAAGCATTAACAACTGAGAAGGGCTTCTTGTTAGGATGCGCCATTGATTCTCTGCATGACTTTTGACTGCTTTTTTGTTCAGAGTCATGAGTAGAGTTCCTATGGGCACCCTGAGTGATGGAAAAGAAAGGTTTGCACGTATAAACTTTGAACTCACTGAACACAGATCTTGGAGAGAAAAGGTTTCTGCCTCAGACTTATGTTTATTTTAGTTTCTCTTTGCTTTACTGGTATTTTTTACTTGTTTACTCATATTCTTTCTGGATCACAACTAATGCCAGGCTGTCAGACTTCCTTTGCTTCTGGTTGTGAAGGAATCGGCAGTTATGTTCCTACAAATATAGAAGCTCGTCGTCCTCCATCCTGCCAGAGAATTAGTGGCCGAAGATTCTCCCGTTTATGTCTCAATGCGTCACTTCGAGCAATGCCAAGTTCCAGGAACATGCGTTTTTGATTTTCTCGCAGCTCGCTCCGATTATCGGTGATTTGTGCATTCCTCACATAAAGGATTTGTACGCCGTGTTTCTCCAGGTGTTGAATCACTTTGCCAGTCCCGGAGTGAGGATAGCGGTGTTGAGCGCTGTTATGAATTTCATCCAGTGTTTGAATAGCGCCGTGGATAGGGATAGGTTCCAGGACTTGCTCCCCATGATGATGATGACGTTGACCAAGGCCCTGAACGGCGCGCAGAAGGTTACTGCTCAGGAGGCACTGGAATTGCTAATTGAATTAGCCGGAATGGAGCCCCAGTTTTTAAGGAGACAGTTGGTGGATGTGGTGGGGTCCATGTTACAGATTTCTGAGGCATAGAGTTTGGAAGAAGGGACACATCATCTGGCTATTGAGTTTGTTGTAACCCAAGACGAGGCTAGGGAGAGATCACCGGGGATGATGAGGAAGTTGCCTCAGTTTGTTATTAAGTTCTCTATCTTGATGACTATGTTGTTGGATGTTGAGGATGACCCCGAGTGGCATAGCGCGGAGGTTGAGAGAGAGGATGCTGGTGAATTGAGCAATTACAATGTCGGCCAGGAGTGTATGGATAGGCTAGCGATTGCTTTTGGTGGCAATGCTATTGTCCCGGTGGCGTCCGAGCAATTGCCGGCTTATTTGTCGGCTCCTGAATGGCAAAAGCATCATGTTGCACTTATTGCCCTTGCGCAGATTGCCGAGTGTTGTTCCAAGGTATAATTTGAACCGAATGCACTGGTACTTTATTTTGAAATGAATTGATTCCTTACTAATATTTAGAAATTACTATCCTTATTGCAATGCCAATTGACGGGTTATCTGAGGGTTTCCTATTCTCACTTTGGCTTGTTTTCTTGTTGCAGGTGATGGTTACGAATTTAGAGCAGATTGTGAATATGGTTCTGAACTCATTCCAAGATCCCCATCCAAGAGTTAGATGGGCACCTATTAATTCTTTTGGAAAGTTAACTGATCTGGGGCCTGATTTACAAAATCAGTATCACCTGCGCATATTGCCAGCATTGGCTTCCGCTATGGATGATTTCCAGAACCCTCGAGTGCAGGCTAGTTTTTCTACTTTGTTACATTTGTTTTTGTCTGATGCAAGTAGATTTGTTGGGCAACTTGTTCTTCTTGTGTTTTATTTGTTTTACTTGAGTGCAGGAGTATTATTGTTTTATTTTAATTCTTGAAGGAAATGATTCAGAATGTCATCCTGAAGTTCCCTCATAGCATTTTCACTATCCCGTTCCTCCTACAGTTCCTGAATAGAGATTCTGTGCATTTTTATTTTTTCTTGTGTCTGTAAAAGGTTCATTAATTATTTGTGTAAACCTAGCAGAAAGAGCATTGATAAAGACCCCTGAGATTTGTGTCAGACTAGCTATTTTCTTTTATACTTCTATTTTTTGTGTGTGTGCAAGTGTATGAGTTATGAAGGTGCTATGAGATTCAAGATACATGTGACCAAGGTGATGAGTTATGGTTTCAAAAGCTCAATGCAATCATTAGTGACCAATGTTTTATCACAGGTCATGTGCCTTTTGTTGGAGTCTCCAGTGGGGTCTTTAAGTTAAAAGCTGGAAAATTTCTATTTCTTTCTCCTTTGATGCAAACATGTTGCTACATATTTAGACATAGAAGTGTAGAAATGTGTTCACTTGACTGCTCTTTTCTTGGTTATGCATACTCATGTGCTTATTTGAATGAACATGGTTTGTCCTTGAGTTTGAAAGTGACAGTTGGGCTTTTATTGTTTTTGTACTGTCTACCAATATGATAGGCCTTTTACTATGAGTTATATGTTAGCTGTATAATGCTTTTTCACTGTTTTGGTTTTTCATTAAACAGGGTTTGCTGGTGAAGTCCAGGCTGAAAGTCTTTGCTAATATGTGCATCTCTGCTCTGTGGCAGAAGCAGGTGGAGATTTACAACTCAGCTTCCTTCACTTCTTGTATCACTGACTAGTGATGATCAGGTTTGAATTCACACTTTTTTCACCCTCTGATCATTAAATAAAGTCTTCTAAAACTGTACATGTCCTAATATGAATCAACATAGTTTTTTTTACCAAACTACATTCTATTCAATATTATACAGACCTGAGTCTTGCATTGATTTCGTCATGGTTTATCCTTTATTGATCGGCTAGTTTCCTCAAGTTACCTGTGCTGGATATGCAATCTTTAAGTAATTTTCTTATATTTTTAGGATGTACGGCATGTTGCGATGGGCTGTTGTGAAGAGCTTCTTTTATTGTGGACCCGCGTTAAATTTTCAAGAAATTAAAATGGTATTTCAACTTTTTTAATACTATAATATTACTCAACAGTGTTGGTTTTTCTTATTTGTCCCTTTTGTCGTTGTACGTCTCTAACCCAGATATTTGACAGGGAATAGTGTCGTAGAGCTCCCTTTTCTTGGAGGACTCTTGGCCTCATCGTCCAACAGAAGACGCTGATGTTGTATTATTCAAAAGTTCTTCTATCATTTCTCAAGGCTTTACTCAGCTCATCAAATGAGAGCCTTCTAGTGCTAAAAATATATTAGAAAGAGGTTTGCACGTTATCTCTTGTTGTCTCATCAATATTTATTGACCACAACACGCCACTGATAAGGCTCATTTTTTATGTTCCTTTTCAGATTTGACCAGTCAACAAAAGATGATATCTTGAGTTTCTTGTTAAGCTCAGCTCATAGGCTTTCTGCCAGACAAAGGTTACATACATAATTGTATTTGATTTTTATTTTCTAAATTTAGGAATGTTAAACTGACATAGAAATGTGTTTATGGGTTATTGTTGTTGGAAATATTTTCTCTGCTGAAAGGTTTGGGAAACAAAGTTGCAGAGATTAGTGAAATAAAATCGTTAATTGGTGATCTTTTGCAAAGGCGCCAAGAGTACCATGTCATGCTTAATGAGTCGACCCAAAAATTCCTCAATCTGCTTCTGGAGGTATAAATTATTGCGATTTCTGCATAGTATGTCCTTTTTGGTGCTGTTTCACTAGGTTTTGATGAGTTCGTTTTCTTCTTTCTAGATGTGTACTATGTCCACTTTATCTGGTGGGGATTGCTTTGGGTATCTTGTCATGGCGCTGAAGGTAAGTTGTCAAAGTTACTATTGCTTACTATTGGATTTCTCGTTGAAGGGAACCGATATTCTTCATCACATTTTTCCCTTTTAGGTAAATGGAGGTACATCTGAAGAACCAGCTGTTGTGGAGAGCATAACTGTTCTAAAACATCTTAGCTATTCCCTGTAATTATGTTTGAAGGCTGAAAACCGGGTATGATTAAATATGTCTGGGTGTCAATGTTTTGAAGTTTATATTTATTCTGCTGGTTGATGTATTAATTCATTTTGCAATATCTCCGCGCTTCCATTACAAATACACTGCTGGAATTGCTTACTTTCTGCTAATTAATCCATCTGATTTTGGTTGTTTACTAAATTATAGTTCATTTGTTCAGATTAAACTTAGGTTACTGCTCATGAGTCGCTGGAATTGCTAATTGAATTGCCCTTGCGGAGATTGCAGAGGGTTTTTCCAAGGTATAATTTGCCGAATTCACTGATACTTTATTTTGAAATGAATTTATTCCTTACTGATATTTAGAAATTACTATCCTTATTGCAATGCCAATTGACTAGTTATCTGAGGGTTTCCTATTCTCACTTTGGCTTGTTTTTTTGTTGCAGGTGATGGTTAAGAATTTAGGGCAGATTGTGAATATGGTTCTGAACTTATTCCAAGATCCCCATCCAAGTGTATGAGTTATGAAGGTGCTATGAGATTCAAGATCCATGTGACCAAGGTGATGAGTTATGGTTTCAAAAGCTCAATGCAATCACTATTGACCAATGATTTATTTATCACATGTCATATGCCTCTTGTTGGAATCTCTAGTGGGATCTTAAATTAATAGCTGGAAAAATTCTATTTCTTTCTCCTTTGATACAAACATGCTGCTACATATTTAGATATAGAAGTGTAGAAATGTGTTCACTTGACTTCTCTTTTCTTGGTTAATAAGGTCGTGTCTTATGCACACTCATGTGTTTATTTGAATGAACATGGTTTGTCTTAAATTAAAAGAGATTGAAGGTGGCAATTGGGTTTTTACTGTTTCCGTATTGTCTACCAATATGATAGGCCTTTTACTATGAGTTGTACGTTAGCTGTAGCTAGGGCTTTACCTATTTGCTGCATGGGTACAAGTACAGGGAATATGTATTGGTGTCAACTGGTACAAATGAGCACGCAATAGTGAAAGAAGAATAGGGTGTCGTTTAGCATTTTTCTACATACCTGTGAACTTTGAAGGTCAACCCAAATATGTCCAACTGCTTTGGCGTTTTGCATATGACACTTGGCAAATTTTTCTCTTTACTAATAGTCATATTTTATTCTTTCTACAGGGCAGGAAGGAAAGTCTATTGTCAGCAGTCTCCCAGATTATCAAACAAGGTATGCTGCTTTTTGGATTGCATCTTTAGCTTTTTAGTAATAATTGAAAGCCTGCTAGTTCTCAGTGTCAGGGTATTTCTTCACGAAGAAAGTCTCATGTGAGACCGTCTCACCATAGTTTATGATGAGACAAAGGAATTGACCGTCTCACTATATATGGGTAAAATCCGTGGGTTTCAATCCATATATTGATGATCCTTATAGATTTATATACAAAGTCATATGGGTAAACTCGAGGGTATCAACCCATATATTGACACATATGAGTTTATATATCAACCCATATGGGTAAACCTACGGATTTCTACCCCTGTGGGTAAACCCGCATGCAACCCGAAAATCCAACCCGTCCAACCCATATTTTTCACTTACCCATTTGACCCAATTTTACATATAACCTCTCGGGTTTAAAAATAAACAATCCGCTTAATCCACGAGTTGCGGATTTATTTTGCCACCCTTAGTTGCATGCGTACACACGTGAGCTATGATAACAAACGGAGCAATACCACAAGCGTAGCGCATGTCTTGAAGCCCTGCATAAGATTATTTGGTATTTCGTTTAATTTTGGGCTGAAACTCCAGTCCAACTTTGGTACTCCTTCCGTTTCCTTAACAATGACACACTTTTCTTTTTTGGTTGTTTCTTTTATAGTGTCACACTTTCCATTTTTGCTAAGATTCCTTCAATTTCTTCCACTTATTATATTTTTTACATTCTACATTCAATGTCATCCACTTATTTTCTTCTCCTAAATCCAAGCACCTACACCTAATGTGTCATTGTTAAAGAAACGGAGGAAGTAGTCTTCAAGAATTTTCTTTTTTAAAAAGTCTAATCATATGAATTCAAATGTATAAACTAAATTATTACAACAATTAATGAATATTATGAATATATGAACTATTTATTATTATTTAAATTAATTGAAACATATGAACTTTTATATATATATATATATGAAAAAAGTATAAACTAAATCTTTAAAAAACCAGACATTCTAAATATATGAATTAAGTATTAAGTATTTATATTGATTGGAAAATATTATAAATATATAAATAAAACTAAGTATTTGAAATGATTAATAAAAATTATGAATGCATGAACTAATATACTATATTTTCTAGTTTTAAGTTATATTGATTGGAGTATATTTGAGTTGCATTTTTCTATTATATTATCTTTTTGAAAAATACAAAATCTAAATCAAGTTGTTGTAACTTATATAATTATCTTAAAAAAAAAATAAATGTCTAAACAAAATATAAAAATAATTAAGAGTTGTAAGTTCTATTATTATCTTTCAGAAAGTGAAACTAAAAACAAAGTTCTTGAAATGAGTAACAAGCATTATGAACACCTGAACTAATCTATCATTTATTAGATGTAATTGTATAATTATATTGTAATAAAAATAAAAATAAAATGATTAATAAACATTCTAAACGCATAAACCAATACTATCTAAAAGATTAACAAACATTTTTAAGACTACCGATTGAGGAATTTGACGCTTGAAGTGCGGGCGATTCACACCTTCCACTATGTGTCCCTTTCTTCGTCTTTTTTCTTCACACCAGCCTTGGTGATT